>PVLD010005667.1:54926-109498 GCA_004027595.1 Dinomys branickii | reverse complement strand
CTTCTGTTAATACAAAAACGATTGAGGAAATACAGAATTATAGAGAACATAGAAGGGAATTAGCTCTGGATGCTGTCCTACATAATGTTACCTTCACCTTTGTTACTCAGTTACACAGATGATGGCCCATTTGATCATTTAATTTTTCTCCTCCCTCATCTCCGTTGCCCTACCACTCAATCAGTCATCTTCCCTGTGACAATAACTGTACTCCTGGGTTTATCTATACCCCTGGACTCTCGCCTTGGGAAGAGATATAGCTGCCTCAGACTATACTATAACATACATGGGTGTATACAAACTGCCATGGTTGGAGGTGGGAAAGCACATATGCTCACAGTGGACCTCCTGGCTCCACCCTGTCATCGTGCTAGGGTGGGGGCACGTCCAGCCCATGAGGTGCCCTGAGCGGAGCCCTGAGCGGAGCAGCCACTGGGCCCACTGCGGAGCAGCAGAGGAGCAGCCGCCGGGCCCACAGTGGCACAGCTGCGGGGCCCACTGTGGAGCAGCCGCAGGGCCCACAGCGGAGCAGCTGCGGGGCCCACTGCGGAGCATCCGCGGGGCCCACGGCAGAGCAGCCATGGGGCCCACTGTGGAGCAGCCGTGGGGCCCACAGCGGAGCAGCCATGGGGCACACTTATAATCTTAAATTATAAGACTATCATCTTGAATTATTTGAATATTTCTGCTTTATCTATGATGTAAACCTCTGAAGTAAGAAACATCACTGAGTAATGTCAGTTTTTCATTATCATTTTATTAATAGCACCTTTTGCTTTGAAAATAAATAGTAAGTGTTCATAATTGTAGTACAATATTTGTAACTTGTATAAAATTGAGAAAACTTTAGAAAAATAACAATAGCAAATACTGCAAAAGATGAGGCCAGTTGTAGTATGAGGAAGCAAGTAAAACAAAGCAATTGTCTTAGAAATAGTTTGTGCTCACGAGAATGATGGTATCTTTATGGTCATTTAATTATGCTTTAGATTTTACATATATATTTGCATATATTCTTATGGACCAAGTAGCATATTTTTTAGAAAGTTAATGTGTGATTTTTATTTTTATTTATTTTGTATTAGTATATATTTGCAGTACATAATGTTTCCACAATACTTATAAAGCAAAAATCCAAAAATGATAGCCTACAAATAATTTATTTTAGGGAAAGAAAATCACTCACTTTATACATGAATATAATTTATGTGTCCTACCCCAAAGAAATGGCAAAGTTAATAACAACTAATAAAATCACAAGATGGGGAAAGAGTCGGGAGTATAATGAATGTGCTGGAATCATTTCTTGTTTTTACTTCATTAACTGTTTTCCTCATCAAAGCGCTCTGAATAATGGACTTAGTCTATCCAACATATGGGGCGAATTAAATAGAAAATCTTTGTTCTCGTTGTCATGCCCGGAACAATCTCTTTGTTTAACTAGGATTCCGACCCTGTCCTCAGATTTACCAGGGACAAGTGAGGGGTAGTTTGTGACAAATCCCAATCCAAGTGTTTTTGTTTAGTCTTTCTATGTATTTTTGCAGCAAGTTGGTTACAAGGTAACTTTGCAAAACCTAATTCCTTATGCAATCTGATTGTGATATGGAACCTTTTCTCTTTGCTTCAGTATGAATACCATCAGAAACTACTGGCTGAGAGAAGAGATTTTGTCACTAAGCTGTCCTACCCTCTGGTTGCCCCCTTCTGGAACATCTAGCACAAGCACCATCACACCTGTTGCAATGCCTTTCTGAGTGCACCTGTCTTCCTTAGAAAATGATCCAAGAAACATTTCATCACTGTAGCACATGAAAACTAAAGCTGTCATTGAGTACCAGCACACACATTTAATGGCAATGATTTTCTTCTCTATGAATTTAAAGTACCTACTTTTCTGTTACAAATGTAAGTTTGTGTCTTCACATTCTTGGAAATATATTTTAAATTTTTTCTTTCCTACAAGTAAAGGATGTTTGGATGACAAAGCAAACTTTATCTCAGCAATACAGGTCTATTGTGGGTACTAGGAATTAAAGAAAGTCCTGAGAAGTTTCTATTTCATTAAACTCTAATTCATTAAATTCTTCCTTTATTCACTGTGGAACAGAAATCAATGAGTATTGCAAAGAAATTTAGCAAATAGTTAGCTAGAAATGTCTACATTTCATGCAGTCTTGCTTCTTCTGATTCCTTGTGCCTCATCTCTTTGTCTTCTTTCATTTGATTTCATACAAATTGACAAAAGCAAGGTAAAGAGGCATTAATGCTACATAAAATTAACAAGTCAATAAATAGTGCCAGAATAATGCAGTAAGATTTAAAACAAACACCTGATGCTCATCCCCTAAGCTGCTTGAGAACCCAAAAGGTTTTTTCCAGGAATTCCACCATGAATATTCCTTTCCTGTTGTCTTTAACCAATGTTCATTTAGCCTAATAGTAAATACATCTACACCAGGAGAGACTCGTTCCACCACTAGCCACTACGATACTACCTTATAGCTTTTTCATATTCACTGTGTCAGCCAATTACCACAATGACCCTGTCCTTAGGTTTATTTAAGGATTTTAAAATAATGTCTATTTAAAATAAACCCTTAGAGAAATGCAATTTAAAACAACACTTAGATTCCATCTCACTCCAGAAAGAATGGCTATTATCAAGAGGTGAACCAAGGGAGCTGGGGATATAGCTCAGTGGAATAAGTGCCTGCCTAGCAAGTGCAGGGTCCTGAGTTCAATCCCCAGTACCGCCAAAAAAAAAAAAAAAAAAAAAAAAAGAGGTGAACCAAAAACAAATACTGGTGAGGCTGGGGGGAAAAGGAACCCTTGTCCACTGTTGGTGGGAGTGTAGACTGGTGCAACCACTGTAGAAATCAGTGTGGAGATTCCTCAAAACAACTAGGACTAGAAGTTCCACTTGACCCAGCCATTCCGCTCCAGGGTATCTTCCTGAAAGCATAAAAAGCACCATATCACAGTGATAAATGCACACCTGTGTTCATAGTGGCACAGTTGGCAATAGCTAAATCTTGGAAACAGCCCAAATGCCCATCAGCTGATGAATGGATAAAAAGATGTGCTTTAAAATACAATAGAGTACTACTCAGCCATAAAGGAGGATAAGGTTGAGACATTTCTAGCTAAATGGATACACCTTGAGACCATACTTTTAAGTGAAATAAATTGGGCACACATGTAAATACCACACTGTTTCTCTGGTATAAAAAGCCAAAAATAATGGATATTGTGAAATAGAAAGAAAGTATTCAAATGGGAAGGGGAACTAGGGAGGGGAGAGGGGAAAAGGAAGGATGGGAAAAGAAAAAAACGATAAAAAAAAAAGGAATAATTGGAAATAAAGCTTTTGTAAATGAAGAGGGGAAGAGGGACTGAAGGAAGGATAGGGAAATCGGAAAAAAATCAAGTTATATCATGTACAGGTACAAATTTCCTATGATAAATGTGAGCATTATGTATACATAGAATGCACCAATAAACTTATTTAATAAAAATGTGGCTGGGCACTGCCCCACCGTAATCCCAGCACTCAGGAGGCTGAGGCAGGAGGAGCAATAAGTTTGAGACCAGCCTGGGCTACATAGTGAGACCAGACCAGCCTATCTCAAAAATAAGTAAATAAATAAATAAATAAACCCTTAGAACCCAGGGGTACTCAGTGGAAGAATATTTGCTTAGCATACGTGAGGTCTAAATTTATTTCCCAACATGAAAAACAATAAATAAATAAAATGAAAATACAGCAACGTCTTGGCTTACTTTATAACTAAACCATTTCCCATGGGACACAGTTGCCAATGCTTCTCCCTCTGTGCAGTTTTTTTTTTTTGGCTGTTTTTTTTTTTGTGGTACCAGGAATCGAACTCAGGACCTTGTGCTTGCCAGGCAGGCACTTATTCCACTGAGTTATATCCCCAGCTCCCTCTTTGCATTTTGATGGTGTGATTCGGAACATGTGATACCCAGAAGCAGAGGCAATATTTGGTAGGCTGGCTCATGCCATACACTTCAGATTTCTTTCACTATGACCAAGCAAAATGTTGGCTTTTACATAATTCAAAGATTTTCATTTAGCAAATATTTGCTAAGTACCTACCAAGTACTAGTCTTAGGCCAGGTCTTGGGGATGCAGAATCAAGTCAGCTGACTCCCCATCCTCCTTTGGCTGTGTCATGTTACACTCCTAGCTCCTGAGAAGCACATGATTAACTAAAAGTCCAACTCGGCTATATTTGTATTTCTACAAGCCAATCATACTTCTCACTACTGAGAACGTACAGTAACACCGCTCCCACCCCAGGGAAGTTCAAGGTGACTTCATCGCAATGTTCCTTTGAAACACTGACTTTTTAATTCTATTTCCTCACACTGTATATCCTACATGTTATACTTTTAAACAACTGTGAAGTTTAGAAAGAATTATACATTGTCTTTTGACTTTCTCACGTGGCCTTGGTGAAGATGAATACCATAAAGTCCAGGACAGACACCAACACACAGCCTTCCTCTTGTCTGCTCTTCTGGCCATCACTGAAATACCTTAGGGACAATGGCCACACCTACATGCGATTTCACCCTGCTTTATCAGTGGATTCACAAATCACAGCAAGTGCTTCACCGAACATACCAAACACCAAACATACCAAGGGTTTTACTCTATATGTGTTGTGTGCACATTTTCTTCATTAACCATATGAACAATTCATTTACAAAAGGACATGAAGTTTGTTACAGCAGGGAATGCAACTTGAAGCCTTGTGATGACACAGTTCCACAAAGGTTTTCTGAATGCTCCCAGTTTTTATTACTCCATCCTATAATTTTGCTAGCTGAGATTATGCTTTCATGTCTCTTGTGTCCAAGTTTCTTCTTTTCATCTTCTGAAAGTTCACAACTGACTTCACTTTCCTGATGCTTTTCATCTGCCATCCTTCCCTCTGTCTCCCAAAGTAATGAGACAATAATGACTCTTTCTAGGGAAGTGGGCGCTCACAGATGCTGAGTATAGACCGGGTCCCTGTAGTGGGTGTGAGGAGGATGCCTCGGGTTCTCGCATAGCTCAGATTTGCGGATTTCCTTTGGTTCTCATATATGAGCCAGACGAGGTGGCCCACACCTGTCATCCCAACACTTGGGAAGCTTGAGTTCCAGGGGGATTGTTGTAAGTTCAAGACCAGCCTGGGCTACAAAGTGATCTCAAGGCTACAAAGTGAGCTCAAGGCCAGCCTGCACTGCACAGTGAGACCCTGTCTCAAAAAGACAAAAAAAAAAGCTAACCATATGATTTTTTCAAATGCAACCTTAGTGGCTGGCTAGCAGGGGAGCGGATATGATCAATGGTTCTCTAGCGGAAGGAAGGACTCAGAGCTTCCCTTTGTACCTTCAGTATGTCCATGAAGCTCTCCTGAGGGCCTTGCTCCCTTGTGGACCCACACCTGGGGGTACTAGCTGGGTCTAGTAAGGGCCGTGGTGACGCCCATGCTCTGAACTGTGGGCCACACAACACGCAGCAACACCCTGGGATGTTCTCATGGAACTCCCAGGCTCAGAGAGCCAGTGGATCATGAAATGAGGAGATTATCCTGAGTTCTCCAGCCATGCCCAGTGTACCCGCCAGAGTTCATGAAAACTGAGGGCAGAATCAGTTGTAGAGATGCGGCTCGAAGAGCTCAGAGACTGCTGCACCTGAAGATGAGTAGGGGCCAGACATGGAATATGTACGCCTCTCCAAGCCAGATAAAGCTGGGAGGCCATTGTTGTCTATTCCCGACCCTTCAAAAAGAAATGGGGTCCTGCTGGTGTTTTCACTTTAGCACAGTGAAACCCAAGTCAAACTTCCAACCTACGAACTGAAAGATAACAGATTCATGCTGTGTTAGACCAATGCACATGCAGTACTCTTACAGCAGCGAGAGAAAATGAGTACATTCTCCTTACCACATTTCTCACAGGGTCACTCCGGAGCCAGCTGTACGGGTCTCTATCATGGCTCTCTCTTCAAATTATAGATGAGGTCTGAGCGAAGCTTTTGCCTTCCCCAAGTGGCTACTACATTTTCAAGCTATAAAATAAACTGTGTAAATGCTACAGATCTCATTTTATCTGGAAGTCAGTGAGCTGTGCTCATGACAATACAGTCTATTGTACTAAGTCAGCATCTGGATTTTCATTTTTCAAAAACACTCCAAATTGTTTTCTTGGTTTTAGGACAAGATTTACTACTCAGACTAATTTCCTAGGGTTTAATTTTAAGTGTGACATTTTATTATTTTTTAGTGTTCAAAATGTGTCAGCATTACTGCTTTCAAAAAATAATTGAAAACCCATAAAATAATTTTTGCTAAAGTTGTCCTCCTTGTGGTATTTAAAAAGAGCTTTGCCACATTTACCACCAAATAAGTTTAAATGTCAGCATAATAGCTTTTCCATAAATTCTAAATTAGTTAGATAATTTTGGTTGGAAGGAATCACCACAAAGACCAAAATGGAAAACATCAGGCATTAGGCCTGTTACACGAACAGATTTTACCTCCCAGAGATGGGGGAAAATGTCTTGGGACTTTGTGTTTCAAAGCAATTGAAGCTTTTTGGTGCCACAGTTCAGCGAAAGAAGTTACCATTTGATGGCAAAATTTTTGTGTAACGGAATGGAATTGCTAACAAGTATGAGCGTTCACTCCAGACCTGCGGAGCAGCTCTATTTGTTTAGGTACAGTGGCCCCTGTTTTGTGCACCATCCACGGGCTGCGTGGCTGGTAGGCTCTGGGCTGCCCCAGGACTGGGGAGCTCTTGGTGTGAGGTGCATGCCAGCAGGAAGCTCATGAAACCTCTTCCCCACCGCACTACTGTGGAGCCCATGCATGCGACAGGGAAATCTAGAGAGGGGGTCCAGGGAGGCCTTCCTGGTGAAAAGAATCAGGAAGGGCTCCACGACAGTGAGAAAATAGGCCGCAGAGAGGAGCCCAGGGCACTACTCACTCAGGGTTTGATGTTGCAAACGACAAAAACCAACCCTGATTTTAGGAAAAGGGGATTCAGGGAGAGGTTGCAGAGCTGTTCGCGATTCTTTGAGTTGGAGAACAGCTGAAACCCAGGCGCAATCTCAGAAGAAGTCCAGACAGGTCCCCGCGGTTGCAGTCCCTGAACTCTGGAAACGTGGCTTCCCCCGCCCATCCACTAAATAATAACACATGAAAATGAGCCCTTGCTACGTGTCAAATGCTGCCGACTGCTCATGGGAGTATTTTATTCCATCTTTACAGATAACCCCAAGGGGAAGACGAAACAGACTTGCCACAGAAAGAGCCCGGCTGAATACTACACACAAACAGCCGAACTAAGCCCAGACCCCAGTTGTGTTTGAGTTGCAGCTCTAATTCCAAAGCCCAGTTCTGATTTAAAAGGGCTGTGAAGAAGGCCAGCAAAGTTCACCTTTCCCATTTTTGTTTTACTCTTCACTCTTTGGTGTTAAAAGGAACTATATCAAAATTTCAACAACAATATTTGAAATTGCAGTTGAAAGTTATATATACAATGGGGAACTTCCCTAGGGTGTTTGCAGCCCTGGGCAAAAACTTTTGTAGAGTATGTCTTCCTATAACTAATTTGACTTTAAACAATATTACAAAATTCATGAGTCCCTGTGAAGATGAGTGGCTTATGAGCAGGCGATAGAATAATGGGTAGAAAGGAGGAGCTTTCTGCTGCGGATTTGGTCAGCTCCTACGGAGACTCGTTCGTGCCCAGGCGTCATCTCTTCCTGTGAAAACTGAGGAGTCATCCTCTGGGCGCTTTATGATAAATGTGCAAATTTCACATCTCCACACGAGCCCGTGTTGTCACCACGATGCCACAACTCCTCGGCATCCATTAGTACTGAAGTACCGTGCACTTCCCACCCTGGTGGCACTTGCTTATCTCCGCTTCTTCTCTGCCGATGCTGCTAGCTCCTCCCGCACACCACCGGTGACTACGGCTTCCAAGGAATCGCTCAAGAATTGACAGTTTTCTTCTTAAAGGATGACAACAGTCATGAAAGCTCTTCACTAGGGAGTGCAAGAACTGTGAACAATAGCTCATTTGCTGTTCACATTAAATCTGCCATCCAAAATTTTACAGCACAAACATAGGGAAACGCATTGTACAGTGATGATGACTACAGCGTGCCTCCTTTGTACCACCACACGGAAGAGGACAGGCCAGGGACCCAGGCGTGAAGCAAGAACAAAATGTTCCCACTTACACAAAAATATGCATGCATCCTTCATCCCACCGGGAGAACATGAAAGTCTCACCGGCCTTGCACAGCAAGTTCTCAGAACCCTTGAACTCTGCGCAGTTCAAGCTGAGAAGCCTGAAGAGAGATTGGAGTGACACCTTCCTGGCCGTGTGCCCGCTGTGAGGATGGAGAAGCACGGGGCGAGGAATGCCTGCAGGCTCACCCTTCCTCTGGGCTCAAGACGTTCTGCATGTAACCCACTGTTTGCTTTTGTGAAGGTTTTGTTTGTCCTGTTGTTGACTGTCTGTGTCATTATCCTGACTCAATAAGGTCCTAAAGGGAATTATATATGCCAGGAGTCCTGGAAGTCACAAACCATCTACTCTGATCTCAGTTGATCTGAGGACATTGCGTTACTGTTTTCACCAGCTCTCTGGATCCGCAGGGTAAATATCTGCTCTCTTGCTAAATTGCATCTAAAATTTAGCAACTGGCTAATAGTTTACAGTGGTTGATGTTTTGTCAAATGCCTGCATGATAGCGCCTCAAGAACAAATTACTGCTTAAACAAACAACTGGATCAAATATAAGAATCAAAGAACACAATCTATGAAGTATTTGCTGAGTAATCTCGCCTGGGGCTAGACAAATATAAATGTCAGCTGACATCTGTTTCAATCTATCGTCCTAGATATAAATGGAGAGTTTGACTTTGTATTTCTGTGCTGCTATTAACTGTTATCAAAGCAACCTATGACAAATTTTATAGGAGGCCATTGGGCAAAATAATGTTTGCTAGAGACTAGTAATATCCAATTATGAAGGGGGAGACATTTGTTTTAATGTAGAGCTAGTAGTGATGAAAGCTGTTTACATTTGTTATCACTGCAGAGAAAACAGTATGTTTCATGCAATACCTTGAATTGCATTGCTTCCTGATATGTTGTTGCCTTTGTGAATTGAACAATATTGTTAACATTTTATCATTGATCATTCTGAACCTAGCCCAGTCTTTTTAAATACATAATCTATTGTTTTTCTTAAATAACATAATTTTTATTTAGCCAAGTATCATCCCTAATTTAATAGTAAGAGAAACATGAAAATAAAAAGATTTACTTAACAAAAAATTGGACTGCAAAAATTTTTATTCTGTTAAGAGAAGAGTGGGAAGTGGCTCAAACTGTGAGGAACCTTCTGCAGCTAATTAACTGTCTTTATATAACATCTACAGACAGCTGAAGCACATGCAGAAGTAAGAGCAAGTGTTCACAACAGAAAGTCCTTCCATTTTTTCATGCAGGTCAAGTTCTTCATCCCTGAGAGTTTACATGGAGAATTGTCCTAAATTCCTCTAACAGAGCATTTCTTAACAGCTCCAAGCAATACATCTTGTCCTTGTATGTGAGAAAGTGTTTAGTAAAACCAGATGGCCAAGTGTTTTCCTGTCCCGAGGCACCATAAACTGGGAAGAACAGATTTAAGGTCAAAAAATTACAGATTCTAATGACATGAACAGACTCTTTAAAACTCCAGTTCCCCTATAAGTGGATTATTTCATTTATTCTCCATCCAACTCTTAAGTCAGTTTTGTTATCTGAAAAATATCATTCTAACACACATTGAGCTCAAATCTCTTCCATCACTATCTTTGTGAAAGGCTCTACAAGACCTACATTATCATTTGAAGCACTAAACCAGCAATGGGGAAATAAATTCAGATTCTCAGCTTAAACAGCTCATCTTTGTTACTGAATCTGGCGAATGGTATCCCTCACATTCACCTCAGAGAAGCCTAAAGGTAAGCAGATCTTCCAGGCCAGCGAGGCCCAAACACATCAGCTGGAGAGCTTGCCACTACAAAGATCCACGTGTCTAACAAGTGCTCAGATCACACTGAGGCTACGGGGCTGGGGCACAGCTTAGTACCAAGCTTTGCGGGCCAGGGCTCAGAACTGCAGTGCTGCCGTTGCTGCCTGCCCTCCCCCCACTCCCAGGTGTATCTGCTCTTGTACGACCTGTCTTAGACGACCCTGAGCCTAATTCCTCTTCTTACCATTGACGTACCTCTGGGTTTGCGGCCCTGTCTCTGTCTGCAGCCTCTCTGTTTCTCATGCCACATAAAGACTCCCCCTCTCAGTTTCTGGCCTCCAGAATCCCTTGCTTCATCTGATGTCCTTGTAAATGAAGCAGCATCTAGATGCTAAGCCTCAGAAAATGTCAAAGTAGACTGTAAGGTGCCGAAAGAAGAAGTACAGCATTAGATAGCAACAGTGCTTCAGGGAATCTAAAATCCTTTTAAGAGAGACCAAATCATTCAGCCTAAAAATCTGCTAGAAATGCAAAACATCATGTATGGGCTAAGTGAGCAGCCAGTATGCAAAGAGAAGAGTCATTAGTCACAGGACTGAGGGCCAGAGGTAGGAAATATGAGAGATGCACTCTAAAATTGTGCGGTGATCACATGGGTGAAATGGTCTGTGAGTGCTGGTCTAAGTTAAAGGGGAGAAGTGTTTTAGCAAAGGATACAAAGGGATCAGTAAGCACCCCCTCAAGGAGAGGCCAAGTATGGGCAGGAAGTTCCTGAATGCCAAGCTCAAAACATTTGATTCTCTTTGGAGGAGGCAGAAGGCTCTAGGTACCAGGTGCAAGTGAGATGACTTAAGTTGATTCTACTTCCGACTTTGCCTGAAATGGTTCCAGTTTGTACCGCTTTCCACGCTATTAATATCTCCCTTGCTATTCGAAGAGACTGGGTTGGAATGATAAGCTGCGAGGCCTCTCAAAACAGTGGAATTGGTGTTTTATCAGAGGAGTCGAGTGCAGCTTGTGGTCCCAGGACATCTGGATCATTATAGGAGGACTGGGTGGGCTGCTAAGAGAGCCTCAGTGTGGCTATGTGGGTTTATTACACTTACACATGATGTTCATGGATTTATAAAAATAGGCGAATTAACTAAGTACCATAACCACTTATGAATTCAGTGTATGTGTCACAAGAACTTTTCAAAACGTGAAGCTCAAAGATGGAAAAGCAATGAAGAGACTTACAGGAAATTAATAAATGAACATACAGAAAATGAAGAGGGTTCACTGATTATAGTACACTGAGAATGAGTGAGGAAGGCAGTGGTCGCTCAGGGGGAATGAACAGCGAGGCAGTTAGAATGGTAACAGGTACGGAAAATAAGTTATATGACAGGCACATTCTGCTTCATTAGTCATTCTGCCTCGGAGCTGGATCCTTCCTCTCAGTTTTCATTTATAATTTATAAAAGTCATATCTGTATCCTCTGTTATCTTACATACTTCTAGATCCAGAGAAAAAAACATAATGGGAGTCCATCCTCTATTTTGGTGGATATATCAGATTTCTAGCTCATACCCGCAGTTTCAGAGTCAGATAAAAACATCCATGTTGGGCTGGGATGTAGCTTAGCAGCACAGCGCCTGCCTGGCAAGTGCAAGGTCCTGAGTTCAATTCCTAGTACGAAAAATCCCCCCAAAAGTTCCATGTTACTGAGAGTACTTCTTAATAATCACGCGATCATCAGCAGAATAGTTATCAATTTGTGATTCACACTGTGTGGGCATAGATCATCAGCAGAATAGTTATCAATTTGTGATTCACACTGTGTGGGCATAGACTGTGCCCAAGTTCAAGGATACGCCAGAAAGTATTCTTCACTAAAACCATCAATGAAAGAGAAAATTGGCTTGCGTTACATACGTTGGGATTAATCTGCCATATTCTTGCTCTAGACTCAACTTTGTGTAATCTGTGTATTCCTGCTTTATTATTTCTCCTTTCAGTTCCTAAGCCAGATGTAATTAGGATTTACTTTTGCCCAAACCAGAAGTATGCAAGGATTGAGTAGATAAAATGCTGCCTTAGCCATTGGAATTTTCTTGGAGCCGTCCTCTTAAATTCATCCCACCCTTGTACCCTGACAGAGCCTTGGACAAAGACGGCTCGGCTTCGCGCACTCTGCTCTACTTGCTCTGGGCCTGTTTGCTCCTCTCGAGCTCAGAGGTCCCCAGCTTCCACGTTCAAGTGCGTCCTGGCTCGTGGTGTCCGCCTGAGTTTCTAACGTCCTTTCCACCCAAACCTTTTGTACTCAAAGATGCTTCTGGGCCCTGTGGCAGCTGAAAGTCTGCTGAGCTTTGCATGTAACCCACACCACAATGTTAAAGGGGGGAAAAGTCTGGAACACGGGAATTTCACAGATGATGAAACCAAGTGCAGATAGAGTAATTCACTGTCAGGGTCATAAACCAAACCTGTGGCAGATTTAAGACTAGAAAGCGATGCTACGTCTTCTAGTTCAAGGTTTTGTTTATCACAAAAGAATCTTTATTTCTGAGCAATGGTCCCAGCGTTGATACCAAATTTAACAACGCTGCAATTGTACTTTAATCACTGCCGTATGTGTCATTCCATCCTCTCTGTCCTCTTACTGAGCTTCATTTACATAGTACCACTAATTCCATTTTCACCTGTAAAACTGAGATGCTCAGAGGGTGAAATAGAAAAGCTACGGGAGCCATTCACTAGAGGCAAATTAAACTCAAGCAGTAGAGAAACAGCATTACCAATTTGAGAGGACGTGAAGAATATAAACAATGCTGAGTAGTTATCAAAGTCAAAATAAAATAGACCTCAAAGATACTGCCATCCTAGCCATGTTCCTGGGGAACTACTGCCATCAAAAAGATGTTTCGTGGGTTTTTATATCAAGTTCGGTCTTTAGATTTCCCGAGAGCACAGAACTCATTAGTGTGTGCGGTCCTGATTCAGTACAATTTCATAAGAATAAGTCCACACCCTAAACTGCGAACATCAATAGTCTAACAAGCTAAGAACTCATTCTGCCTACAGACCTGAGCCACTTCAAAGGGAAATTAAACAAACAACAATGACACAATGACAATATCCAACCCTGACACTTGCTGCAAAAAGGCAGGAGGGAAAAAGATAAAAATCGCAGTAGACTTCCAGCATCCAGAGTCCCAAACGCACACTTTGTTCCAGCAACAACACACTGGGATTTCAACCTTCCCCACAGAAACCCACAGCATTAATTTAAGTGCCTTAGAGCCAACATGGTTTTTGTGTAAAACATTTATTGGATGCTTGACATTGAAATAAATCAACAGATGGTGAAAAAGCTGTTTTACACAGAGGATTGGAGAGTCAGAGTCAAGATCGATGTATTCTTTTCCTCTGTCTCTTCCATTTTCTATAACAAGTCCCAGAGGAGAAGAATGGGCGTAAATAATAAAACAGAAAGAATAAAAATTGGAACGTTTGACCTCCCACTCCCTGAGTAGAAATATACCCGGAGAAAGGAAAGATAAAAACTGAGCCCTACTTTGTGTTTATGTCCCAGGACCAGGGGTAGGCTGTTGTTTAGAATCTCTTGTGTGTGCATATTTAAATGAAACAAACAGGGGTATAAATAATAATGTTTCTCATAAACTCCCGTTAGAAAATGGACAAAATGACCCTTCATCAGAGGGCTTGCTAGTTTTGTTTTCTTTGGAGTTTTGTTTGTTTTCTGTGAGGACAGTACACAAGAGTTCTGAGTCAGCCATAAGGTAAGAGGATGTTTTGCGTTCGTAACCAACATGAGAAGTATATGTTCTCACCAGGAATTGACAGTGGCATGGATGCTCTTTCTTCCCACAGTTACAATCACTGTGGTGTTCTCGGACAGGATCAAGAGCAAGCCCCCTTGCTGTACTCACTAAAACGCTCAGGAGGAGAAGCAACCCAAGTGACTGAGCACCTACTATGTTGCTGTATTGATGCCAAGGGTGTTGATATTTACAGCCTCCTTGGAAAGTAGGTGCCGCTGGGCTTCTGTTACCAGAGACACTGCAACAGCCCAAGTAGTGGAGAAATGGAGGGTGGATGATTCAAAGCTAACACCCAAAATCCAGTGTCTACACAGAACTGCACTGCCTTTAATAATGCTACTAACTGCAGGAGATCAACCAAATACATTAGGTAGACAAGAATTTCCTGCATTTACATGCATTTATTATTACATAAGTGGAGAGAGAACCAGAGAGAAAATGTGTGTATAATAATTTAACAAACTATACCCTGTGAGCACTGTGATTATTTTGATTAAAATATCACATATATTTAACTGAAAAACTGTCTTTCAAGCAATTTAGGAAAAAATACCTAACCTATTCAATGCATCATATTTCTCAATATTTATTTAATCACTTTCTTATTTTCTTCTTTTTTCCCTACTAGAAGGGATAATTAGTGGCAAGATGATTTCATAGATGAGATTCCACAGAACTGTCACGAGATGAAGCGCCAAGCCCATTCCTATGAAAACACATCCGCCTCAGCCTCCAGTTCTGAGTCAGTATGTGTGGAGCTTCTGAGCAGACCCGGGACGCAGCCTGTGGCCAAGAACAGGCTGTGCTTCCATGTGGCCCTAAGTAGCACCTGGGGAGCTGAGTCATGTGGCCTCGCTGATGTCACCAGGGGGAGTTTCTGGCTCCAAGAGCCCATGAATCCCTGATGGCCCCTCCAAAAGCCCCAGAGTTAGCTGTCTGTAAGAGTCCCAGGCACAGTCACATACTGAGTAACCAAAAACCACAGTCAGCACATATGAAAACATTGGGAGATTCTTTCAAAGGTACTTTCAATTCAGAATCATGCTCTGACTTGTAGTGAAAGAAGGAGAATCTTGCTCACTTCATTGTCACACTGAGACAGCAATCATCCCCATAGTACTCCACAGTCAGAAGCATCTTAAAATGAGACCTGCACCCCTTTGTGACTCCGGACGTCCCCTTGGTTCATTAAGAAGTGTTTAAGCTCCTCTGCCTCAATACCACACTACTGCAGAGGGGAATGACAAAGCTAGATTATTTAGTATGTCAGCCTGCTACACAGCACTTTTCTTTACTATCACAGACCATACCTCAAGCAGCTCTTACAAAGCCCCAGGCCAAAAGTGAAATGATTCACAAGTACTATATGAGGTATGATCGAAATATATGGTGAATGTTTAAATTTTCTTTTAAAAAGTTATTACGGTAAAGGACAGATGTGGCACTGTGTAACTTCTGGTTCTTCCTCGAAGTCAAAATGACCATGAAAGTAAATGTTTTGAATCAGTTCAGGACAGGGAGGCAGCCAGACCAGTGCAAATACAGATGCTTCCGAAAGAGGACTGCAGAGCTGCTGCAGGAAGCTGCAAGGACAATGGGATAAGTGTGTTCATAGTAAGGGAGAGTATTTCAAGCAATGATTCTCATAATAGCAATGATTCTTTCACTACAATAATTCTTAATGTAAACACTCACCCATATGTTTTGATCATACCCCATGTAAATCAACTAGAAATCATTTTTCTTGGCTTTTACATTGCTATTATGAAATAGAAGTAATACAGACTGAAAAAGGGAAACTACAGCCTGAACCCTCCCCGACCCTAGTTTTCATGTTTATGACAGACTTTGGTTTGGAACTTACCATGGGGTAGAAACTGTGAATAAAACTCTCTCACTTACAAAAAAAAAATAACCTGTAGTTTATATCTGGCTTCTGGTTATCTACTGAGTAAAAAAAAAAAAAAAATAGGGGCTGGGGATATAGCTCAGTGGAATAAGCGCTTGCCTAGCAAGCGCAGGGTCCTGAGTTCAATCCCCAGTACCGCAAAAAAAAAAAAAAAAAAAATCTACTGAGTAAATTAGTATGGACACTAGGCAAAGTGTCACCCATGTGAAAATATTGTATGCAGTCAGGTTTAAAACAAGGGGAAAGTATTTGTTACACATTCAGATAGAACTATCAGCCTCAAAAACTTAAAGAAAACCAATTTTCAACTAGTAATGTTAGTTACCTGCATAGATGGCTCAAAAGACTTATTAATCAGTAGCATACAGCTGCACTTACCAACAAAGATGCTCCAGTCCAACTTACCTGGGGCTTAGTGCATTTCAAAAAAAAAAAGCCTTATTTACATACTAAAAACAACTTGGCAATAAAAATAGGTACCACTTAACAAGTACATACTATGTTCCAGCTTCTAAAACATCAGGCATCCAATTAATAAACAACAGTTGAAAAAGTGACCGATTCCAAAGTTTCTGGCACTTTTCCCTGCACCATAATTCTCCAGAGATATGAAAAGATCTTCCTCAAATCGGAAAAGGATGAGGAGATGGAGAGAGGGAGGGGAGGGGGGAGGGGCCTGAAAACGGAACCGGGCTGCGCTGTGCTCACGCACCAGTCCCTGTGAGGAACGTCATCACTACAGACTGCAAACATAAAAAATAAAAATGTAAAACAAAAACATCTAAAATGATAAGCAGAAGAAGGGAGCAGGAGGAAGCAAGGGAAGGAGACACAGACAGGATTATCATTTTCACAGTGTGCAAAAGAAAAAAACATCTGCCGTCTTTCTGTTTAAAACCTTAAGGCAATTGTTTTTCTAGCCCATCCCTGCCTGGCTAACACAGTGGTGAGCAAAATGTAGTAACAAAGCACTGAAAGTATTCATCAAAAATCCTCTTTATCTTTTTCAAAACAAAGTATTTTAAAGTTTTAATTATGCATAAGTTAGTGCAAAGTGAGATGACTTGCCCAGGAGCACCATATAAACAGCAGAACAGGTCATTTTTTCACTCACTTTTAAATGCCTTCTCTATGCTGCACAATGTTCTAAGCATTCAAGGTTTAAAAGTTACTATGCACCATGCCTGCCTCGAGAAATTTTTGGGGGGTGAAAAATAATGAAGATGTCTTATTCACATGTACCAACTCCTCACCATGGGTGTGATCGTTATGTACTGTAAACATGAACTAAGAAAAATAAAAAGAATTTTAAAAAATAAGTTAAATCCCAGCCAGGAAAAAATGGAAATTAAGCAATCACTGTAAAATATTTTAGAACATAGAAGAATTTATAGCACAGAATATCTTCATGACCTTAAAATGGGCAAGGAGATTTTTAATACAAACACAAATTCTGCTAGTGATGAATTACTCATGACTTGGACAATAACATAACCAAGAATTTCCATTCATCAAAGGGTAGTTAAGAGATGTGATGGCTACATTTACCAGGTCAAACTGGCTGGACTAGTGGATAAAGCACCGTTTGTGAATGTGTCTAGGAAGGTACTTGCCTAGAGACTAGCATTGGAAAACTAAGCAACGGTATGGCCCTAACCAATGTGGGAGGGGTCAGACCTCATCAATGTGGGAGAGGTTTATCCAACCCACTGAGAGGCTCCATGGAATAAAAAGTCAGAGGCATGAAGCCACTTTCTGTTTGATCTGGGACATTCATTTCTCATGCCCTCTTGGGACAGCCATTGGGGGTCCTTTTTCTCAAACCTTGAGCTTGGAGCAGGTCTTGCCGCCTCAGCTTTTTGTGGTCCTTGGGCCTTCGGGATCACACTGTAGAATTATTACTGAGTTATACCACCACTTTCCTGCTTCTTCAGCTTACAGGCAACAGACAATTGGATTTCTCCACTTCCATCATCATGTGAGCCAGTCTCTCTCTGGGTGTGTGTGTGTGTATGTGTGTGCATGTGTGTGGGTGTGGGTGTGCGTGTGTGTGCGCGTGCACATGAGCATGCTCGCATGTGTATGTCCATTGCATCTGCCCCTCTGGAATATCCTGACTAATATAAAGAGTAAAAAGGAAATACCAGTGGTGTCTCAGGAGATTTTACAAAGCATAAAATGAAGGGTAGTATTCATATGAAGAACTCACACAAGTCAATAAGAATGGCAAATATTTCAATTAAAAAACAGATGAAGGACTTGAAAAGACACTTCATAAAACAGGATGAGTAAATGAGTATATGAAAAGATGTTTAATTTCATTTATTGTTTAAAAATGCAATAAAAATTACAATAAAATATGAGTATGCCTGTACTTGCACAAAATTAGATATTAGTTTTATAATAAAATTTAATGCAGAAAAAAATATCAAGCTATGACAACAATGTCAAACATCAGAAACTTTCATAGATTTATGGTAAAAGTCAAAATTGATATAAAACCTTAGGAAAACCTAGTAATAATACATATTAATGTTCAATATACACATTCTGTTGTGCATCAACTCAATTTCTGTTTGCATATCCAATAGAAACACATGTAAATGTTCATCAAAGGATATATGTAAAAATATTTGTAAGTAATTTTATAATAGCCCCAAATTGGAAAACAACATAGGTCTTTGTACTGAACGAAATAAATCACGCTATACACATATGTTGGAATTTATACAGTAATGAGAGCAGGCAAACTATATCTATACATACTATGGGCGTTTTTCAACACATATAATGTTGAATGTGGGAGGCACACACACACACACACACACACACAAATGTACTTACTGCATAATCATAAAGAAGAGAGAGGGGAAGGAAGAAGAGGGGGAGTGGCACCAGATTAATCTGTGCTACGCACACCCAGTCAAGTTGAGGTAACAGGATGATGTAATGCTCTGCCTAAAGCCAGGCATGGGGCCTGCCCCTATAATCCCAGCACTCAGGAAGCTGACACAGTACGGGTCCTACCAGGTCAAAGCCAGCCTGAGCTACACAGTGAGCTCAAGGCCAGCCGAACTTCATACAAAGACCCTATCTCAAAAAAACATATATATGAGTATTTATTCTTCCAGAAAGAACGGCCAGATAAAATATATACTTAACATGGTTTTCAAGACACTAGGCATCAAATAATGAAAGATAACCCTTGAGTGGAAAAATAAACACAAATGAAATTCATACCACTATGCCAAAGGCTGAGTAGGCAAACACTTTAAGGCCATCACTGAGGGAGAAAAACACAGGCAAATCCAGAAACACGGAGTTGGACATCCAGAGAGGCAAACTGGCTGTGGTTTGTAAAGCGGAGTGCTGCCGAGGGGCGAGTTAGGCACAGGGAGTGCTCAGCAAATCTATCACAGAGTCTTCCCCCAGTCTTTGATTCAGCACCGACTGTCACAGAGGAGAAAGAAAACTACTAAGGCTGGGAACAGAACCTTGAGAAATGGGAAATGATTTTGAGACTTAGGAAGAGCCCAGAACAGTTGCTATTTTCCCCAGCCATAATGAAAAATCTCATAATTCAGGGCACTGTGTATAATCCTCAAGAGATCTTGGCCTCAATCATGGGTTAATATAGGTCCTAAACAAAAGGCTGGTCTGGTTCAAACTAACAAATTTTATAAACAAGATATGAATATATCAAAATGTTTCTATATACCTTAATTATGATTCAGAAGAAAGGCTCAAAAATGTCTAAAAATGCAAAACTAACTGGGCATGGTGGTGAATGCCTATAATCCCAGCACTTGAGAGGCTGAGATAGGAGAATCATTGTGAGTTTGAGGCCAGCCTGGGCCACAAAGTGATTTCAAGGCCAGCCTGAACTACATAGTTAAAAAAACTAAGTAAATAAATAAATAAAAATTAAAAATACAAAAATATCCCAAACATTGCAAGACAAAATTCATGTTATCTGATAATCAACCAAAACCATTATAAAGCATGTAAAGAAGAAAAATGTAATCAATAATAAAGAAAAAATGAACACATTCCAAGCTTGAAATGATATGAATGATGCAATTAGTACACGATCATTAAAGAGTTATCCTGGAAAAAAATAAGAAATCATAAAAATTTTCAATGAATCCAAAGAAATCAAGTAGAAAAACAACAAAGGATAAGTGAGAGAAACAAAAAACAAATAGCAAGGACAAATATTTAAACTCAGTCATATCAATAATTATACCACATGTAAATGGTCTAAACACCAAAGGCAGAGCTGTAAACTAGATGAAGAACCAAGACCCAACTATCAGTTCCCAAAAGAAATCTGGTTCACAGACAAGAAGCAAATAAGTTAAAAACAAAAGACGTAAAAGATATATCATTCTGATATTAGCCAAAATAGGTACTATCCTTTGAGGTTGATGCATGTTCCCAAAGGTCTATTGTAATTAAATATTTGGTCCCTGGGTGGCCCTATTGGTGGCTGAGGCCAAGTAGGAGGTCCTTAGGTGACTCAGCGGCTGAGGCAATTTGCATGTGACTCCTCTATAGTTCTTGTGTGACCCCATGAGTTCTCCAGAGATGACTTTTATAAAAAGGAGCAAGCCCGGCCCCACCCACCCTCCTTGTCACTGTGCTGTTCAAGCCAGTGCCACCTGCTCCAGGACTCACTGCCACTGTGCGCAGCCTTCACCAGAGGCCAAATAAGGTGTGCTCACCTAAGCTTGGACTAGACCCTCTGAAACTGTGTGCCACATGCATGTCTCTCTTTCTTTGTCGGCTGCCTTAGGTATTTCACTAGCTTGACAAACAGCTGACTCATACAGTAGAATTTAAACCAGAAATAAGATGTATTTCACAATGGTAAAGGCATATATTCTTTAAGAGAGCATAAGAATCCTAAGTTGACTCTCACACTAATACATAGGTCCATGAAAACACATAAAACAAATCTAAAAGGACTACAAGAAAAAAATAGGCAAACCTACAATTGCAGTGACAGATTTCAGCCTCACTCTCTTGAGAGACCGTTACTCAGAAAACCAGCAGGTGCACAGAAGACCTGAACACACTCTCAGTCAATCTGAGCTCACAGACATCATTGGACACCCTTCATGGGCCCCCCGCATCCCACCGGGTGTGATGCTGCACGACGAGAGAGAAAAAGAGAAAGAGCAGAAGACAGAATGCGGGGGCACCAGGATCTGGGATGACCAGGGGTTCGTGGGGACAAATGACCACAAGGCAGTCAGGACCTCAGCTTTTATTGAGTAAGAAGGGATTTTCGGATGACTCCGAGAGTGGTAGTCATTTTAAACCACAAGGATGTTTCCCTGGAGCATCTTCAGTCTCAGCCTCAGTCTCAGTCTCGGTCTCGGTCTTGGTCTCAGTCTCAGTAGGTGGGAGAGGACGGCCCACCCCTAATGGGATAATGGGAAATCTCAAAAGGGTGATACCAAAAGTCCCACCCCTCTGTTCATCCCTTAGGGAACTATGTAAAATCAGCCATTGTGAATCCGTGGTCCCCAGCAATACATGTATAGGATACTAAAACCATTAATGGCAGAATTCTGTCTTTTCCCCTAAACACAGAACATTTGTTATAGCACATCATATTCTGGGTTAGAAGAGTCTCAATAGAGTTCTTAAATTTCAAATCATATGAGGTATGTTTTCTAATCACAATAGAGTAAAATTAGAAATAAATTACAGAAAACTATCCAAGATATCTTCCAATTACTTGGAAATTAAACAATATATTTCTAAATAATCCAATGGCTGGAAAAAAAATAGCAAAAGGAAACTTTCAAGTATTTTTAACTAAATGAAAATGCAACACACCCTACTTTGTGAGATCTCTCTAAAGCAGTATTTAAAGAGAAATGTGTAAGCCAATCACTGATGCTAGGAAAGGAAGATCTAAAATTATTGACCTACTTTCCACCTTAAGAAAACTAGAAAGAGAAGATAAATTAAATAGAAAGTAATTAAAGAAAGGAAATAAAACAATGGAAAATGAATGAAATGGAAAGTAGGGGAAAGAAACAATGAAGCCTTTTCCTAATGAGATAATCATTAAAATTAATGAATCTCAAGGCAGAATGATCAAGAGAAAAGAGGATAAGAAAGACACAAATACCAGTATTGAAAATGAGAGAAGTGACATTTTTATAAATTCTACAGACAATAAATGGGTAAAATGTTAGTATTATAAGCAAAGTTATGTCACTTAGACAAAGTGCATAAACTCATTGAGAGGTACAAGCTACAAAAGTCTCACAGGGAGAAATAATAACCTGAATAGCTCTGTATCTACTGAAGAAGTCAGAATGACAGATGAGAATCTTTCCACATAGAACACTGGATTCAATCAACACTGTCTTCCACCATTCATATAACCAATAACCCGTTCCTATCGTTTTTCTTTAAACTTTCCCTTCTATCACCATTAGTCAAACTCTTTTTTTCAAGTTTTTCTTAAATTAGTATAAAAGCTTCCAAGCTGTTCCTCTTTGTTTCTTTCCTGAGGAAATCTCTTCACCACTTCTCCTGAACAAAAAAAACAACTTTAACATTCTCTTCTACTCTGCAAGAAAAATTGCCTTTCCCACAGTGCTCTCACATTATCCTTGTCTTCTGAAACAAAGCACAGACCACCCGTCCTTTAGCATTATCTTTACAAGGATATTTATAAAGAAGATAGGGATCATCTATCCTTTGGGGGCAATGGCCAGCATGCTTAAGACTTGGGGAGGCACAGCGGCTTCTGAAACAAGAGAGTGGCTGTTTCCTTGTGGTATAAAATATTCAGGAGCTCCTGTAGTAAGAACTACTGTGTGTGCAGAGGTCGTGTGGCCTTCTTTTTATCAACTAAAGGAATAGAGCTCAGGGAACCAGACCATCCCACCCCCAAATGCTACCCAATACCTTGGCCTCTGTTTATTTCTGACTGCTGAGTTTCGAGTTTTAAATCAGGATTCTTGAAACTGTGCAAACCAGTATTTTAGGCAGTAAGTAGGGTAAAATTTCAGATCCTTCAGAGTTCTTGAGTCTTAGGATGACTTGGAGACGACATCACCACTGTCCAGTTTTCATCCATGTCAGAAACTGTGGCTCTGGCAGGCATCCCTCGGCCCTGACTGTTCAGAGCATCCCAGGTAACATCCAGCAGGCGGCCACATCACAGCCATCTGTAGGACAGAGCTTGCACTGAGGGACCTCTACAATCTGACTTAAATTTGGATTTTCAAACTTATTTTCCAGGTTTAAAAAAATGGAAACAACTAGAAGACAGGAAGAGAAACATTTTCACAAAAGCCAATTGACATGTGGAAGGCAGGATGGACACACAAAAATGGAAAAAAATTAAATTCTCAAGGCTAGAATAGAAGGATATAAAAAAGAAAATGAGCTGCATCCAGAACTGCTGGATACTGAAGAAGGTACCTGAGAAAGGAGAAACGTCTAACGGCTATTGGGGTCCAGTGACAACTGACAGAGGCAAAGAGAGGCACAACCTTACAAACTAGGAAGGAATGATTCCCTCAAGGAGCCCAGAATCCTGAGAACTAGTAGAGATGACTTCTGAAGCTAAAAACAGAATTCTTTCTAAAAAGTAGTTGAAGAACAGCTCCTTAAATTTAGGCCAGCAACCTTAAGTTGTTGAAGGAAACAAAAATCAGAACAAGTTGGAGGAGAGAGAACCTGGACCAGCACAGTAAGACGCTCTGAGATTTATTAGGTGAATTTCAGTATGGGCTGAGTGCTGAAAGCACACACAGAGGCACGCGTGAATCAGGACTGGCCGTGGGCAGGCAGAGATGCTGGTGGTAGGGGCGTGGGGTCAGCGAAGGCAGGAGTCTGGTTAGATGCCGGTCTGATGGGGAAATATTTCTGAGGTGGGATTATTAAAAAGTTTAAATTGGGCAATATATATTTCATGAGTCAGTGTTTTAGCAGTTCCAGAATATATTACTCCCAGCAATTAGGCAAAATCTGGAATAGGATAAAGATACAAACAATCTCAAGACAGAAAAGATTACAGGGAGCACACATGCTAATGAGGAAAGGGAACAACTTGCGCAGGAATTTAAACGTAAAAATCCGACTGAATGATTCTCGAGGTAGAACACAAGAACAGGAAATGAAACCAGAGACAACAACGCTATCGCTACACAAAAAGACTCAGGCTAAAATATTATTACTCAAAATCTGGAACACTTAAAAATTAGCTGTAATGTCTTCAGCTTAATTTACACAGGTTTCATAGCAATAAAAAGGAGCCTCAGTTCTGATGTCTCTTAAGAATGATTCTTATAGGATGGTACCAAGAGAATACTTCCTTCCTAGCAGGGTCCTAGGCTTAGAAATTTATAACAAATAGAATGAAAAGGTATAGGCTGGAAAATACCTGATCACAAGGTACTGGAACACTATCTGTAGGTCCAGGATCCTTGCTGTTCCAAGATAAAATAGAAATTAAAGAGTTTGAATATATGCAGAAGAAAGAAAAACCACCTGAAATGAGACTCATAACCCAAAGTTACATATTGTAATTTCTAAGCTGGGAAAAACTTACAGAACACATGGACAAGCTTCCCTCCCTGATTCTGGTCATGGGATAATGCCAAAATTAACCTTGGCTAGGAGGAATCTCTGACTTTCAAGTTGACTGGGGGTGTTAATCAGCTTTCTTATATTGCAATAACATACTCCAGACTATAAACTTAAAAGAAGAAAAGGTTTCCTTGGGCTCACAGTTTTGGAGGTCTGGGTCCGAGGTTTGTTTTCTATTGGCTTTGGGGTTTGTGTTGAGGCAGACTTCACCATGGGTGCCTGAGCTGGAGGAATCCGTGTACTCCGTAGCATCCAGGAAGCAAAGAGACAGACAGGGTGGGACCTGATCTCCCACGCCCCTTCAGGATCAGACCCCCAGGACCCTCTCTCCTCCACCAGGTGCGGCCTCTTAAGGGACCTACTGCTTCTTGTTAACATCACCAGCGGCCCTAGAGGGACAGATCCAAACCATATTCAGTTCCACTGGTCATGGATTTGAAATAGTTGGAATTACAGACTGAGATTATGACAAGTATAAGCCAAGAAAATTATCCCCAGCTAATTTCCTTCTCTAAAATACTGCCTAGACTTGGAGAACACTAAATTCACAGTGCGGGAACCCAATTCCCTTTGAGATCACTGCTCTAGATGGCAGGTAGGCTATTTTCCAAACTGTATGACTGCACAATTGGTACTGAGATAATTTTTTTCTATTAGTTCTTTGGACATTTTTCTTCAAACTAAGGCTATGGAATATCTATAAGGTAACAGAAAGCATCACATACATTACAGTGAAAACTCTTGGCCACAGGCACTAAAGAAAATCTGATTCTGCCCATGTACAAAGGATAGAATAGGAAATTGAGAAAGGGCTAAAAAAGAAAAGGTTTAAGTCCTCTAATTTTAATTTTATTTAAGCAATATAATTTGTTTTGGCACTTGAAATCCACAGGCTTTCCCGTAATTTTTATACTTGAAGGAATTCATATCAAAATGTGGGACATCTCTGTGCTGGTGGAAGGCGTCTCAATGTTTTATTTAATCTCCTTGCAAAATTCCACCAACTAATTTTAGGCTTTACAGACATCCTTAGTTGCAAAATGTTAATTTAGTTAGTAAATTGCTCTGACTTATTTCAGATCCTTCTGGGTACGAAATCTACAGTGCTGACTAACATCTCCAAAAGGCTCAATAATCTGTATGAGGAGAGCTGCCTCACAAAAGGAGAAGCTGTCCCCAAAGCTTCACTTTTCCCCAAAAAGAGAAAGCCGTACAACTGATTGAGTTTGGCCTTGATGATTAAAGCCAGTGCATTAAGAACAGTAACAAAAAACAACAATTCATGAAGTAGTGAGTATTTTAGTCACTTCAAGATTCTGGAGCAACGTATCATAAACTGGGTATCTTGCAGACAACAGATTTATTTCCTTTCTGCCCACAGACTGGGAGATCAAGATCAGATCACGGCCAGGGCACGTGCAGAACTGGGTGAGGGCTCTTCCTGTATAAACCCTGCTTCTTTCCTTAGCTGTGGGGCGGAAAGGCAAGTGCTCCTCTGAGGCTTCCTTTACAAGGGCAGCAATCTCATGGTGAGGCCCTGCTGCCATGGGCTAGTCGCCCCCAGAGGCCCTGTCATCACCTTGGGGCAAGGACTTAAGTACGTGCGTCTGGGGGAATACAGGGTCCCAGAGTATGAGATTCCATCTTCAGGCCTCAGCACATCACTGGATTGATAACGTTGGGGACAGGAACCAGACAAACAGAGCCCAGGCCCTCCTCCTCCTGTGAGAACAATATGCCTGAAGAGAACACGCATCATTCTCCACCCTTAGCTCAGCTAAAATTTTACAACTGTGCCCTTGGGGAGATGGCCTGCTGTGGTCCAAGCAGGCCTGTGTGTGGTCAAAGCTCCCTGTTCATGGGTTTATAGGGTTCATCTGCTTTGCCACATACTGGGATGGATGGCCCAACAGCTCCAGCAATAACAAAACTAGCGGGCAGATCCTCCCTGGCTAGGCTGCTTTGCCCACCTCACCCGAATCAGAATTAAGGAAAAGGGTGTGGAGGGATATGGTGTCCAGCTTCTCTGGAAACCCCAGATCTCTGCAGTTCCCAAAGCCCCACCACATCCAGACTACTGCTGTCACCAGAGCGCTGTTACCTGCCAGGAAAGGGGCGCTGGGCCCCAGTGCAGCAAAGGGGTGAGGAAGAGATGACTGTAGGGAGTGGGGAGGGAGGGTGGACACAGTCCAGCGTGTGCAGAGATGTGACAGCGAAACCCATTAACTAGTGTAATTAATATGTGGGACTCATTAAAAAACAGGAATGTTTACGGAACAAGCGCGGGTGGGATGTAGTGACAGTTGGTACCGCGTGGGCAGGAGGAAGAAAACTTCAGAGATGACACCGAACGTTTTATTTTGAGGGCGGGGGAGCCTGAGAATGGCAGTGTGGAAGAGGAGGGAGGAGAGCTCTTCACTGGACCTGACTCCTCCTGCAGCCGCATAAACACGTGCGGGGGCAGTGTGGACAGCGCCGGGTTTGAGCGATGGCACACACACACCGGAACACAGAGGGCTGTAAGCCGACCCCGCCGTGCCCTGCCAGGCAACCCCAGCCCGATCTCCTCGGTCTCCAGAAATTTCAGTTCCCAAACTCCTCGTTTCTCAACCCAGAAGATTCTCTGCCTCTTCTTCCTCCTCCTGTTTCCTCTCTTTTCATTTCCCTTTGCACCTAAATCTCTTAAGCCTTGCGCGGGGTGACCGTCTACACATGGCATCTTCAGCCACCATAACTTTCGCAGGGAGTCCGCCCTGTCCTGCTGTGCCTCACGCTGACCTGGAACCACAGACTCCCAGAAACCCCTTCTGGAAAGCTCAGATGCACTCTGGGAGGTGGCGGAGGAAGAGTGTGGTCACAATCTTTTCCAGGGGGAGCCGGAAGGAAGCTCGGGGGACACTTTGGTCACGTGGTCCTCTCGCAGTTACAGTAAGTGAGACATGGGCTGCTCACGCGTGGGAGAGCCCGCCCTGGAGTTCTCACCTGGGCTGCCCCATGCCTTGCGGTAGTTCCTCCAGAAAACCGCTGGTGCCGTTCCTGCTGTAGGTAAAGAGAACCGCGGCGTTGGGGTTAAACATTCCCCAAACTTGCAAAGATGAAAGGAAGCACAGCAGATCGGGAACTAAGGCCTCCCTGACTCAGGAATCCCTCACTCCTTGTCAGTTTTAATATACAGCAACCATATTCTGCCCTCTTGTCCCTCACTTTGCAAAATACTCCCATTTTATTCAACTTTTTTTATCCAGAAGACCTGTAACTTTAAAGTACTTGGAATATCCTTAGACATAAAAGCATACACAAGGTGCCAACATGTCCCAATGCTCAAGTAATATTTACTCAGTTGATTTAAAACAGAATTATATATCTCCAGGCACCCATTACCCCCAAAATATTTTTTTACACATTCTCTTGCTTCCACAAGCCCTTGACTACCTGCCACACTAAGGCTACAACACCAGTTTAGAATCTACTCTCTGTCACAACCTGTTCGGTTAGAGCCCCTGTCTTTGTCCCGACTAAGGATCTTTTCATCACAGGACCATCACACCTCACCTCAGGCCTCACCGCACTACAGTGTGAAGCATCACCCAGCATCTAAATGAATTCCCATTTCTAGTGAACCAATTACAGTAGATTTGGCACAGCATATGTTAGCTTGACATAAGCCCTCCCAAAGCCACCTGTTGTCTTTGGACTAAAGTCTACATTCCTGGTCAAAATGTGGCCCTTGCAACCCTAATGCACCCCACTACCTCTCTCCTCAGAGAGTCTGCTTCATTATTCCCTGAATATATGTTTACATTTCTTAATATTAAGGGAAATCTGAGCAAATAATAACATAGAAATGAGCTTATCCTCATTAACTTCAATGCAATGTACAGAAAGAGAAAACAATAAAACATAATTTTAATTCAACCAATAAAGTTAAAAGATTAATAACATTCAGCATCAGTAAGAATGTGGGGAAACGGGGTGTTCTTGTTCACTGGCGACAGAAGTCATGTCAGTATTCGGAGAGCTGCTTCTTCCAAAACTCCAGACAGCAAATTATTACTCTTGTGATCTGCTCTATAGATATTTTTAAACAACTAGACAAAAATATGTTTGAATTACTAAACACTGTGCTACTAAAAACAGTGTACTACCTACTCCTGGTGCTCTGCCCGTGAGTATACGTAAAAATAATATACCACGCATTTTCAAACAGCTAGAAGAAGGATTTTTAGATTTTTTTGTTGCAAAGAAATGACAAATGTTCAAGGAGCTTAGCCTGACTTGAACATTATGTAATGTCTATATGCACCAACATGTCTCATTTTAACTCATAAATATGTATAATTTATATGTTCCCATTAAAAACATATTACCTAGGAAACAACCCAAATCCCAAATAAGAAATAAGTAACCAGTTAAATAAATTTCATGGTGCTTGTGCACAATGGCATACTTCACTTCTATAAAAAATTATTTACATTTTAGACCTTTATGTACGACGTGGTAAGATACTGATGATGTATTACTAAGTGCACAGAAAATTTGCTGCAGCAAATCAATGAATCACAAAAATTGTACTGAGTTAGAAAAAGGGCAACCTCAGAAGGTTTTAGGCTATGTACTTCAATGCATAGAACATACTCAAAGTAACAAGTTCTGGAAATGAACAGATTTGCGATTTCTGGGGTGAGAGGTAGGGGTGTGGCCCGGGGGGCCGGAGGGGGTCCCTGCAATGGCAAGGCCAGCTGTCTCTTAACTGTGCTGTTCCCTAGAGGGAGCCGCAATTAGGATGAGATTGTGCCACAGTACACACGCACAGGTGCACACACTCATGCAGGCACGTGCACACACATGCACGCGTACGCACATATGCACAGGCGCAAGGGGGTGCCAGTGGGTGGCAGAGGACTGACCAAATCTGAATCAGCTCACTGACTTTCTGGCCACTATTGATGACCTACTCCTGGTCTGGTACTAGACCCGGGTGTCAGATACATTGCGGAGGTTAGAGGAAGGGTGCCCACCAGGCCCGCCCAGTGCATAGCTTTGTCACCGCCCATGAATACCTAAGTACTGCAAAATAAAAACACTTTCTAAATCATACAGTATAGCGCTGGGCGTGATGGCACACACCTGTAGTCCCTGAACTCAGGAGGCTGAGGCAGGAGGATCCTTGTGAGTTCAAGGCCAGCCTGAACTGCATAGCGAGACCCTGTCTCAAAAAGACGAAAAAAAGAAAAAAACATATAGTATAGGAAACACTCTTCCTTCACAGAAAATGCAGTACAGTTGTGAATTTAGGGATTAAGAAACTCTTCTCTTAAGGCTGAATGCTGTTCATGTTTCAAAATACCCTATATATAAATGGTGCTGGAAAAACTGGCTTGCCACATGCCAAAGACTGAAAATAGACCCAAGTCTATCACTATGCACCAAACTAAAGTCAAAATGGGTCACAGATCTCAACATTAAAACAGAGTACTTCAAAAAAGAAAAAAAAAGAATACTTCAAAGAATCAACAACTGGGATCTCATCTTACTGAAAGGTTTTTGCACATCTAAAGAAATTACCAGCAGAGTAAAAAAAAAAAAAACCCACAAACTGGGAAAAAATTTTAGCTGGCTGTCCCTTGGACAAAGGTCTTCTATCTAGAACATATAAAGATTTAAAAAACATCAGCCCCTCCAAACTTAAAATCCCAATCCAGAAATGGGCATCTGAGATGAACACACACTTCTCAGATAAAGAAATACAAACAGCAAACAAATACATGAAAAAATGTTCAACATCATTAGTCATTCGAGAAATGCAAATTAAAACAACACTGAGATTTCACCTCACCCCAGTAAGAATGGCTATCATTAAGAAATCAACCAATAACAAGTGCTGGTGAGGCTGTGGAGAAATAGGAATCCTTCTCCACTGCTGGTAGGAATGCAGACTGGTGAAACCACTGTGCAGATCGGTTGGGGATTCCTCAGCAAACTAGGTCTAGAGGTCCCATTCAACCCAGCTATTCCCCTTCTGGCTATTTTCCCAGAAAATCTGAAAACATCATATCACAGCAATATATGTGCACCTGTGTTCATAGCGGCACAATTTGTAAGTGCTAAATCATGGAAGCAACCCAAATGTCCATCCCCTGAGGACTGGATAAAAAAATTGTGGTATTTTTATATAATGAACTATTACTCAGCTATAAAGAAAGATAAACTCAAGGCTTTTACAGGTAAATGATCACAACTAGAGACCATACTCATAAGTGAAATAAATCAGACCTCCATGTGTAATCAATGTATTGTGTCACTAGTATAAGAACCTTGAAATAGTGAATAAAAATTAGGAGGTATGATAGACATTGTGAAATGAAAGGAAACTGCTCAAAAGTAAAGGGCAACTGGGATGAGGGGAAAGAGAAAAGAAGGGGAAACTATGTACGTATGTATATGCGGGACAGCTAACATAGTTGTACTACTGACTTCTATCACTTTACTGACAGGGACAGTTAATGATTAGTGGTTTGATCAGTCTTGCATGTTTATATTTGTTTTCCTGAGAAACCACTTTGAAGATAACAATATGTAATACAACAACCATTGCTAATTTCCTACCACCTTGTCTGTATGTCAGTATTGCTTGTATTGTTCTTGTGCTATTTTGTAAATGGATGTTTGTTGGTTCATATGTTTTCCTTCTTTTATTTTTAAAACAAATTTTTAAAAATTTTAAAAAATAAAATATCATATGAAGAGATTTCGAATTGTTGAAACTTGATATAATCATACAACCTCTGAGTAAACCTTATTGCAGATATGCAGTAATAAGAATAACACAAGCTACACGAGACCTATGTGGACATTACCTCATTTGCTTAAAATATATAAACATTGATGGATTAAGCACTATCTACACTGGGCTACTGACAAGGCTACTTCTAGGGACAGGGAGAGTCGGGCTCAGGAGAGGGGAATTTTATTTTGTACGTTATACATTTCTGTGCTGTTCACTTTCGCTCTAGCAGGATCCATTCATTTTAGAATGTTAAAGCTGATCAGGAATATAACGAGGAAGAAATGCAAAGGCCAAAAACTAATGATAATAACAGAAGGGGGAGGGGGAGGGGGAGGGGGAGGGGGAGGAGATCTCCCCCAGCCTCTGCCCACCACAGTTCTCCCAGACCTGTTCCCGACTTCCTCGCCCAGAGCTCTCAGCAGAACCCTGGATCCAGATAGCACTGAAAGCGCAGAGGAGTGTTCCAAACGATACTTGCCCGACGCAGAAAAGCAAGCTACGTCCTCAAACTATTAAAATTCTCCCATTAACAGCAACAGTGATTCTGACCCATGCCAGGCCAAGCTCACTGTGTGCCCATGCCACCGCGTGGACGACTGCCCTGCAGTCACCCGGTGGCCCTGTGCTGGCCCCGGAAGGATGGACAGTGCAAAAGAGTGGTTACTCAGCACACTTCCGGTGTCCGCGCCACGGCCGGTGTCGAGGGAGAGGTCGGGTTTGCTGAATGGACCTGAAGACTCGGTAACTGTGTCCTCCAGACTCGTGCACAGCTGGAGTGTAGACCTACCTCACACTGTGCAGGGACAGATCTGGCATTACCACCATCTTCCTCTCTGTATATTTCCTGCTCCTTGGATATAACTTTAAGAAATGCAACTGATGTATATCAAAGTTTTCTTCCTTGAGTGGAAATAGTTAATTTTACAATAGAATCAATAGCAAAACTATATCTGCATTTACTATACTTAAAGCAATTATTGTACACATTAATTGTTCAAACACATGACATATCCCAAAGACATGACATGATTCTCAAAGACATGACATAATATCATCTCAATTATTAAATTATCGTGATCAGACGAAGAGGAGTTGGTTTTATTCTGATTCAGAATAAAATATAGAAAGGCTGTGGGAATTTTCTGTTAACCTTCTAACATAACTGTGATTTGAGCGCCACCTACCGGAAATGTATAAAATGTAAATTGAGCATAAACACGGATTATAGATACAAAATGCATGTCGTGTTTACAAAATAGAAACTATTTCATCTGCTTGAAACGATTCTCATGTAGTCCTGCAGGGATGTGACTTACAGTCTAACAGAGACGGGGTCATACACCAGCTAAAATTGGACGTGAAGAGTTGCAATTACTTAAAATGTTTACCTAAGTATAATTTAAACTTCTTCTTAGTAAATTGAAGAGCTCATAACTAGATGTTCTTCTAGAGTTAGGCTAATGTGTAATTTTTGCACTTAAACATTGCATCTGAGTTGCCAACAAATAATTTAAAAGGGAAAAACCTGTCTTTCCTTTGTTTTCCACATGAAAAGCAAAATCTGTATTACTGACAAGGAGACCAAAATGTAGATTTAAAACACTCTCAAATGTGGATATTCCTTATTACCAGAAAAGAGAAAAAAATGAATTTTTCACCAAATATTTTTATTGATGATCTTTCTGGAACTCAGCATCTCACTGCAAATTGAGCTAAAGAAAGTGTTTAAAATATCTGCTGTGAGAAAACTTCTTTAAGGTGAGGTTATGTCTTTGTGCCAGACAGTCGACTTATTTTAAGAATAATTATAATGTCTATAAACACAACTTTTTTGAAAATTAGAAGCGGCTTCCTGCTGTTTTGTTTTGCTATATTGAGAGCACTTAATAATAAAAAAAAAAAAGCCTTCATTTTTTCTTAAGCTTTTTCCTAATAACCCTCAGGAGAAGTCTCCCCTAACAGTTACATCCTGAGGACCCCGGATGCAATCCACAGCCTCGATCTTCCCTGTGTGCTCTGTGCTGCCAAGCATGCTCGGCATCCCGGCTTGTATGCTGCACAGACATTTCACCCGGCGTGCTCAGAGCCACGAGGGGCTTTCTCCCTTCCCTTTCATTCTTCTGTGACTTAATGGCATGGGGGAGTCGCCCTGGAAAACACCTTCTGTTTCCCTGTGTAATCTGCGATCAAGAGCACCGATTTATTTTCTAAATAACTCTCAAGTCTGCATGCCTGTCCAACTCCTCTGCCTTTCTGGTTCGGATCACAGCACTCCTGGCTGGGGCAGCTATCATAACTCTCGCGCTCCTCTCCTCTGTGGCCACTGCCCACAGCCAGTTCACACAGCAGCCAGACTAGCTCTTCACGCTGCTCCTGCCCCCAAACCTCCATGTGACCCCTCAGTGGCTGCCTGCTCCTGGGGACCGAGGGCCCTGTCCCTGCGTGGACCATATAAGGCTCTGCACTGTCCACCGGCGCCTGCCTCACTGGTCTCTCAAGACCCTGCTGTTCGCTTCACTTTCCCTGGTGTAGCCACCAAAACACTTGCATTTTCTTCCCGAACCCTAGGACCAGTCAGTGCTACAGCTCATTCCCGAACATTCTTTCTCCCTCTGGATGTTCATCTGATGGTCTCATTTGCATTTACCCTTGAGATGCGGGTCAGCCTCTTCATCACTCAGCTGCACCTTAGCCAGTCTGGCCTTGCTCTTCATTTACGTTGTCAGCACAAGGCAAAAGCACTTGACAAGTATTTCTTGACTGAACAATCAAACGCACGAACAAAAAAATTCGGTAACAGACAGGGCCTAAGGTATCCCCTCTCTTTCCCAAGAACCAACAGAAATGCTGGTAAAAGTGTACACAAAAGTGGTAGAAACCAACCCTGAGAAAGATAATGGAAAATGGAACGTTCAATAAATAAGTTCTAAAAATGTTAGGAAGACCATGAGCCAATGCGGAAATAGGCAACGATACCTGAGCCAGAGGGAGATGCTATGAAGTAGGCACAGAAAAGCCCAAAGAAGGAAAACAGTTCTGCTCCCTCAGAATCAGAGGCTTAAGATTTGGAAGCGCTGCTCACAGTGGACAGCAGATGTGAGAAAGGCCCGAGGATGGAATATCAGGAGAAAACCCGTCATCTTCCCCGCCCGCCTCCCTCACTCAACCTCTGTCCTGGAAGCTCCACTATTACCTAAGATTCCCCGCATCCCAACCCCAAGTCAACAAGACGGGGGAAGGAGAAGGGGGAGGAGCGATCGCCTTCATCCTACTCCACAGAACCCGGATGGACTTTGGAAGAAGCAGGGCAGCGGGGCAGCCTGGCAGCCTGTGTGGGAGCAGGAAATAGAAGACTTAGGAGTTGCAAACTGCAGTGTGCAGGCCGCTGCCCACACATCTTAGAACAAAGCTTTCCGGGGCAGTAACTGCACCTGACAAGAACTCACCAGCTTTTCTACTCTCTCTTCCTTCCACAGAAATAGGCAAGAGCCGCCAGGTATCAGAAGTACAAAAACAGAACTCAGTGTGACTAAAAAAGCTGCAAATGAACAAAAATGACTCAGGAAAAGCAGGTCAACAACAACAGGGTCACGAAGGGAAACGGAAAGGAAAGGAGGAAAGGAAGCTTTTGAGTGCATCCTCTGAGATACTTGAGAGGGGGTTGCTGCCTTGTGCAGCCACAGAAATAGAAAAGAGCAGGGTGTCCTTTAAAGTAGAAATCCGAGAAATGAAATCTTGCAAGTTAAAACATGAGCACTAAAATCTTCCAGGGCAATAGAACTAAACAATAAGCTATAGGAAATCTAAGATAAAATGAGATGTGGATTACTCCGTGATGTGTGTAACTGGGAGGGAAAGAACGGAAAACCAGAAGTGGTAATAACAGGGGTGCTCGCCCTCCACTGAGGGAGCCCAAGGCTCTGCACATGCTCAGCCATCTGTCGCCGAGCCACACCCTCAGCCCCAAACTGGACTTGTCGGCTCTGCTTTAAAACAAATAAAAATCTATACAAGTCCAAACTGAACTAAATCATTGAATGAGAGTGATAAGTGAGCCAAATTATTTTTTAATTTGTCATAAATTTCTCTAACTAAATTGTTGCTTTCTCTTTTGTTTTTTTATACTACAGAATAAATGCAGAGTCTTCACACTGACCGACACGCCCAATTCATTTTCATTTTTTGTTTTGAAATAAGGTCTCACTAAATCACTAAATTGCCCAGGGTCAAAACTACAATCCTCCTGCCTCAGCCTCCCAGAGAACTGGGATTACAGGCACACACCTCTGCACTCAGCTGACAGAGGCAATTTTTAATAAATTTTGATTTTTTAATAATTTTGGATATGCTCAAAAGTTGCAAAGATGCACAGAGTGTCCCTGTAGTGGATTGATAACTGGTGATCAACTTATAACCCCCAGTTGACCCGAGCAAGCTTGGTGCTGGGTGTGGGAGGCCCGCCTGGGGACTGTTGCCAGCAGCAGAAGAGGTAGAACTGGAAAAGAAGAAGTGAGGCTGTTGGAAGCTGAGACAAGGCTGTTGGGAGCGGAGGGAAGCTGTCAGGAGCTGCTGCTTCTGTTGGGAGGAGCTCGTCATGCGGGCTTTCCTGATGAGCTTGGCTGTTTTCATCCTCCGAGGAGCTCGGGACCCTGGTGTCGCTGAGAATGGCTTCAGTTCCCCTTGGGGAGCTCTGGTCCTCACTCTGAGCATCGCTTCCTGGCTACAGAGGGGAAGAAGGTGCACTGCCAGTCTCCTGGAGAAGCTTGCTGCATTGGCTTCCCTGATGGGAACCCGGCCATACTGATCACTGGAGGAGCTCGGGACCTCACTCTTGCTGAGGATGGCTGTGGTAGCTTTCAGGGCAGCTCTGGTTCTTGTGAGCATCACTTCCTGGCTCCAGTGCAGATTCCTCGGCCTGCTAGCACAGATCCTTCATCCCACTGGCACAGACTTTCTAGATTCCCCCACTGACCTTGGGGCCTTCCCAGCACAGATCCATGAAACAGGCCTGCATGAGATGTTGTCCTGGGCTCTGGGCCCCCAGTTGGATTTGTGGGAGGCACTGTTAGGAACTCTAGGCCTTCTGCTGGACTCATGCAGGACATTATCGCGGGATCCAGGCCCTCGGCTAGTTTCCTTGGTGTTAGTGTGTGGACAGATTTCCTGCACGCTTTTGTGTATCGTTCTTAGGGTGACTGTTATAAGTAATCACATAAAATTTGTGTCCTGTACCATATTGTTTCACCTCGCATGATATCCCCCAAACCCACACAGCCCCCCCACATCCCTCGCCTGTTTCCCCTGCTGTTACCTTACCACTTCTTAAGGCCAAGGGTGACCCGTTACTGTTGCACAGACTGCAGCCTTCATTTGTGTGTTGTGTTTTCTAGCTCCAGCATCTCTCAGTTTTTAAATCCTGAGGCCCAAACCAGGACGTCACAGTATATTTCGCCACCTTGTTTCTCCGGCGTCCTCTGCCTCGTGCGGACCTTTCGGTCTCAGCTTGGCTCCTCTGCCTGAGCTTTTCCTCACGATTAAACCTGGCTTGCAGACGTAGCAGATGCTTCGTCGCGCTGTGTCCTCCGCGGCAGAGTCCGCTCGATGAGCGCGACCTCGCTCAGGGCCCTAACAGGTTGTACTTCCGGGATCCTGCGGCCAGAGTACCCAGGTCCTCTCCTCTCCTCCGCCCCGCTCTCTTCCTCGGTCTTGTCTCCTGCTGATGGTTCTGCCTAATTCAGTACGTGAGGGGTCTGACTTACACAGTTTATCAGTGGATTTTAACGCTCGCTTAACTATGGAAATCAAATTTCAGAAATTAGTTTCTTCATCCCTTCAACATAGTTACTATGTAAATAAATACAAATTATTAAATATTAGTAACATTATGCCAGACTTATTTCCTAAGATGTCATAGATTACTACATTTTCTAAATTTAAGAAAAGAACTTAAAATATTTAAATAATTATGAAACCTACTGTAGGAATGTCCCAAAAGTCCACCGCCCTAATGAAACATTGAAATAAATAAGCGAAACCACGTTCCTTTAGCACCACCTAATACCTTTTATGAAGGCGTACCTGTCCGAGAAGCTTTGCCTGTGTGCTTATCTACCGTTAACTAAAATAAAACTGCTCTTAGGGGAGGGAGGAAATCTGATCCTAGGAAACAGAACTCTCTGAAGTACCTTCTACCACACAGATGGGCTTAATATGTGAACTCCTAGCTCTGGGAGACTGAAAAGGAGAACGTAACCGTCCTACAAACCATTTGGGTAGCTGTGCACGTTAGACGAAGGTTTATTTGCTAGAGCTTTCTCTTACGGACCTTTCTTCTGTGTGCACTTACCAGATATGACCAGCAGAGAGCGTGCGAGGCGCAGGCCAGCAGGCGCGCTTGGGAAAGACCGTGCACCTGTGCTAGCCTAACCCGCCCGCAGCCTCTGCCTGCAGACGCAGACCTGCACCGGGCGGGTCTGCAAAGCTCATTGGGTGACCTAACCTGACTTTTACTCTCAAAAGTAGTATAAAAATATCAAACTGTCTTCAATGGCGCTTGTTCCAGCCAAATATTATTTTGGAGAAAATAAGATTAGGACAAGAACTTTTTGCCCTTTCATTTTTAAACTATTTTGGAAACATCGCTTCCAACTATTTCAGGCGCCTATGATTACTTCTATGAATACCATCGGTCAGTACAGAGAGGGGCGGGGGAGAGAACCGAAGCAGATGCCCCTGCTCCCCAGTCCCACCGGGAAGCACTTGCCGGCGTCAGGCACGGACGTGGCCCGCGCCTCGTGTCGTCCTGCTCTCCCATTTCTCCCCTCTGCACGTCATGTGTTTGTCTTTTTTCTGTCACTCCCACAGCTCTTTTTCTCCCACTTTCCCTTTTGTCGTATTTTTCCCTCTTTGTTCACTCGTATTTCAAACCTTGTTTTTAATCATCGCCCTTTTCTGGCATTCGTCCCTTGGTCGCTCCTTCAGCTCATTCCTGTCCCATGGAGTGTGAGCCGTCTGCTTCAAAACGTCCTTTTCCTTTTAGCTTTCTTAAGAAAGCTACCTCCTCCCTCTCTTTGGAAGTAGGGACACTAAGACTGTCCGTGTTGCTTAATTTATTCTGTATTTAATAACTGCAGGAAGACACAGACCAGGCGCCATGGTTGAAATGTAGCGATAGAGAACGAACTGTGAAGATAACCATGAAAAGGTCACTATTACTGTTTTCTATAGCTCATAAAATAAGAAATGAGCATAAATAATTATAAAGGCAGGATAATGAGCTCCCCAAGACAAGCACCATGTCCGCGGGCGTGGGGTCAGCGTGGAACCGTGCGCAGGGAGCTGTCTCCGCCGGGCACATGGAGAGGCGCAAGCGATCAGCGGGCACAGAGCAAGACAAGCGACCCGGGCAGGGAGGCACTGCGCTGGGACAAGAGGTACCCGCGGAAGAACAGCCGCGGGCCTTTCCGTTACCTGTCAGCGCTCTGCGCCAGTCACCGCAGTCTACAGCTTTTGGTGAACCTCTTTCCCCTGCTCTAGACTCCAGGAAGAAAGGAGATCACACGTACCAGTCCTCGCCTTTTCATCTCCTTACCCTTCTGCACGGTAAGATAAAAATAGGGCCGAGCTCCTAGGGTTTGGAGAGAGCTGAGTAAGTTAATACGTGTAAATGAGACGTCGTCTTCCTGGAGCGCATTATCTACCGTAAAGCAGTTCTTAGTGTTGGTGTTGTTACTGTAAAGGCACCTGGAACCCGTGCTAGTCCTCTAGGTTCCTTCTATAAGGACCTTTCTAATCTCCCCAAGTCAGCCTCATCTTGTCACTACCATCAGAGGGAGCGTTTTCGGGATCACACTCATTGCTCTTTGAGCCTTGGGTGCATCTCCACTGTGGCTTCAGGGCGTGGCACGTTCCTCTAGGGAGAGACCGGCTCGCATTCTAGACGTGTGGATTCATCTGTGGAGCTAACATGACCGAGGACAGCAAGCAGCCCTGAGAGAACCTCAACTCACGAGATCGGTGGCTTCCGGCCCCAGCTCAGAAAGTGCGCGGCACAGGATGCACGGCAGATCAGCTGGTGGGGAGTGAAGGGATCAACAAGCCCGGCAGGCATCTCCTCAGACAATCAGACAAAGGCCCGCGCTGCTTCAGGAATACCCGGCTGTAGTACTAGGGAATATTTATTCAGCATCCATCATTTATTTCATATAGTTTACTTACAATAAACTCTATTTAAAATTGTACAAAAATGCTGGGCATGGTGGCGCACACCTGTAATCCCAGCACTCGGGAGGCTGAGGCAGGAGGATCATTTCAAGTTCAAGACCAGCCTGGACCACAAAGTGAGCTCAGGGCCAGCCTGAACTGCATAGGGAGACCTTGTCTCAAAAAGACAAAAAATAAAATAAAATTGTACAAACGGATAAGGGTTAGTACGCGGGTGATGCTCACATTCTAAGCAATGACGCAGCTACAGTTCAAAGGCATGGGGACCCCTCCTGCTGTCTTTCTCCTTTCAGCTGACATGAATAAATTGGAAAAATAATGTTGACTCTGTACTAAGCAAGTGTATTATACAGTGAACTAAGAAAGGGGAAAGGAAGCTGTCTTGGTTACTTTTCTCTTGTTGCTGAGACAAAATACCCAACACCCAAAATGAAGGAAGGAAAGGTTTATTTAGCTTACAGTTTGTGGAAGTTTCAGTCCATATTTGGCTGGTTCTGAGACAGAGTGGCACAGGGCAGAGGGCAAACTGTTCAGGGCAGCAGAGCACAGCAAAACCAACCAGCCAAAGGGAGGAATGGCTGCAAACAGCCTCCTTTTCTCCCCTACATTGTAAACAGCCTACCCCCACCCAGGGGGCCTGTAGCTCTCACACAATCTCCACGCCCTCCTCTTTCACAGCCTCAGGATGTTTACAAAGTAAGCACCCCAGCTTCCTCCTGAGTCACTCAGCTAAACCTCTAGATTTCCCAAGTTGACACAATGTATCAACCATAACAGAAGCAAAGGTGTATTTCCAGAGTGCCCTTGTGCAATCCAGCAGGAGGCTCAATAACTGATTGATTTAGATTAGAATTCCTCAAATTGGTGTACAGTCCCAAGACATATTAAAACAGAAATTTTCCAAGGTAAAACAAATGCTTTTTAAACGGTGTTATGGAAATCACGGGCAAATGTATACTTTTGAGGAAATCTAAGTTCATAAGACAGGTAAAGTGTTGATTTCTGTTTATTCATGCTTTTTCAGCACTAGGACTTGAACCCAGGCCTTCACACAGAGCTGCACTCCCAGCCGCTACCCCTGGCTTCCATATTTTTTTTAAATTTTGAGACAGAATCTCACTAAATCACAGTTGCCCGAGCTGGGCTTTACCTTGCAGTCTCCCTACAGGCGGGCACGAGCTGGTCCTGCGCGTGAGAGTCAGCCTACAGCCCTGTCTGGCCCGAGGGAGTCGTCTCAGTGTTTGCCTTAGTCTTTGACAAACAAAGCTTGCCTTTATGCTAAGCCCTTTAGACAGCGCTTGTTAGTAACTTAGCTGGTAAGGGTTTGTATAAAAATGGCTCTATTTGTTTACTTTTTCAGTTTTCAAAAAATGTTTCTTGAGGACCTCTAATGCTCCAAGTATACTTGGAGAATCTGAGCCGATTTGCCCATTGGTGAATGAACAAAGATCCCTCTCCTTGGAGAAAAGATAAGGAATTCAGTGTGCAGGGTGGAGGGATGCTGCGAAAACCAGCAGTGTGAGGGGCTGATCAGGAGCGATGTCTTGGGAAAGAGGATTGAAAGGCTCAGAGAGGGGGTCGAACTCAGACGGAATCACAGGAAATTCCACTTCTGGTAGAGGAAGCTGTCAACACGCAGGCCCTGCGGGAACGTGCTCTGAGTGTCTGAGGGATAGGAGGACGCACGCAGTAGTCTGTGCAGAAAGGAAGACAGTAAGGAATGAGCCGGGGCTCGGACAGCAGGGCTCAGGGACAGATGGGGGACACACTTAGGCAGGAAAGGACTTTGACTTTTCCTCGGAGGGAGAAGAGAACCCTTTGCAAATTTGGCATAGGAGCAACATGTTCTGATGTGCCACTGCACTTGAAAATAAATAGCATAAAGCCATGCAAGTATTTGTTAAAGGATAATTCAAAAGCAGGACGCTGGCAGGGGGAAAATGGTTTAAACTCCAAAACATCACCAGTCATTTTATTTCTTGTTCTTAGGTATTCAGGACATAGTACATATCCACTAAAGCTTTTATAGAAATGACAAATATTACACAGTTTATAAGCTCACTTGGCCTTAGAATAATGCCTTACAGTCCCAGCATGAAGATTTACTCATTAAAATAAAAATTGTAATAATCATTTAACAGTTTATCAGTTTAGCCATAAATGTGGTAAAATATTTTGGTTCAAGTTGCAGAGTCATTCATTGGATTTGGAGGTGAAAGAAGTACAGGTAGCACTGTGGGTCTGGGAGACCACTCCCTCTCCCCAGCTGAGTCTGGGCAACACCCCCAGCCAATGGCCAATCCTCATAATGTTCCTTGTAACTTGATCAGTGAGCTCTAGAGTAGCACACTAGAAAGCCCCTGACTCTGGATGACTCAGCACTCTGTTAGTCATGCCTGTCAATCCTACCGAGTAAGCCGGTGAGAGGTAACCATCCTGGGGCTCCTCCTTAAAAAATTCCCACAGCCTGATTATCTGTGTGTGTGCCTTCTACTTCTGGCACATTTTCCTGGGCACAGACCTGCCCTGAGCACGTTTTCCTATGATCTTCAGTAAACATAACTGCTTTTCTGCCGCCAAGAGATGAATGCTGGTCATTTTTATCTCATGGTACACAAGAGGCCAGAATCAATCTGTTGGAGCCACCACATGCTATCAATCAGCAAGCTAGCCAGGAGACATCAGCAGCCAGCAGAAGCCCAGCCAGAAAGGGTGGTAACCGGTGCAAGGGCACAGGTCTTAAAAGCCAAGGCCTGGGAGCACTGCTGGCTGTGGTAGTCCAAACCACACTTGGTTATTTCCTGATCTCAGACTGCCACTTACTGGTAGGTAGTGGGATATCGTTTGTCAAAGTGCTTCTTTCTCAGCCAAAGTCTCTGAGAGACACATCTGCAAGAAAACTGCCTGGATTTGGGAGTTCTACTGAGTAAGCACCTACATGGTATGTCAGGTAGTTTCATAATTGGCCAGGAGGGTCCAGGCAGTGAGCCATCCAGTTCTGGGCTCTTTGTTCAGTAGATGAGTTGTTGTATGGGAGGCCCAAAGGTATGAAGGAAGTGCCAGCGCCCATGCAAGGCTGGGTGCATGTGGCCCTCAAGAAGCCCGCTCCAGTAGGTGGTGCCCAAAGTGAGAGCCAGACAGAATCACAGACCTAGAGGATGCCCTGTAAGACCCCCATGTGGAAAGTGACCCAGGAAAAGGTTCTATATAGCTCCTGTGACCAAAGGCCCAAGATTTCAGTGCTATCAGGTCACAGCCTGGGGTAGAAAGGCTCAGTATCCACGACAATGTGCTCAATAATGGGTTGGGGACTGACCAGGGATAGGCCTGTTAGGATCCCAGAACTTCATGTTTACTCCTTCTAGCTCCAGACCTACCAAATGTCTCATCTCTTCTTGAATCCCCACTTCAGTGCCTCCTCACTGAGAACAGTTCCATCCCAAGGTCCTTGAAAAACACCACCTTATATTCCTGTGTAACAAAACGTGGCCTATGTGTCCACCTGGGGAAGAAGATGTGGCCCCTTTGGGCAGCCTAAGATATAATGCTGTATTCCAACTGGGTCTTTATTGTAAGAAACAGAAAATGTCAGATGGGCCCGAGCCTTCATGGTGCTCTACCAGAGGCCTGATTTTTGCTCAAGAATTAATCTAATTCTCCCTCAGAAGCCAGTGCTACTGAAAACATTCCTGTTAGGTTCTCCCCGCCACTGGCCTCCTCCTCACCAGCCTGCCCCATCAGGACCCCCAGGAGACAAAGGCCATCCCCTGATCCATACCAGGTCTAGACTGCCTACCACAGGGCACTGGGTTCAGGGAACTCAAGAACTAAGCCAGGCACCATTCTCCCCCTCCGAGAAGTGGGGAGGAGTCGAGGATAAGATCCAGGAAGCAAGACCCTTTTTCAGTTACAGATATTCAATAAAGCGAGGAAAACCTGGGTAGATTTTCTGGTGATTCTGAAAATTTTCTGATGGCTCCCATGCCTAAACAATGGCCTTTTATCTGACCTTCTGAGCTGTCTAGTTCATCCTAGTGTTTTTGTACCATAGCAGAAAGAAAAACAGTTATAAAAGCTGTAGACCTTGCTAGTGGTGGAGACTTCATGGCTGCCCCCTGATAATCAGCCGACACAGAATTTGAAACCCAAAAGCGGTCCAAGTGGGATTATAATGGGGCCTGGAGAAACCAAAGGAGTACTATGGCCTTCTTGGCTATTTCATTGGGTCTGCCACGAGGGGTGCCCAACTTGTGACCACAGTAAGTTCAGGTCTATCAGTCAAGGCTCTGATGAAAATCCAGCTGCTTTCCAACTCTGGCTTGAAGAAGCACTCTGTAACTAATTTAGCTGTGGGATCCTAGGAAGGTCAGTTGCCCCAGGACAGTACTTTACTAGTCAGTCAGCTCTAGATGTCAGGAGAAAGCTCCAGAAACTCCAACAGGGCCCATCAGCAGGGTTAAGTCATTTGGTTAACACAGCTTGTTCAGTTTTTAAGACCTGAGATGAAGTAGAGGACAAACGAGTGGAATAAGGAAGAGAGGCCAACAAAGCCATGCTTTCCCCGAGGATAAGGCTCAGGAGAGGGCCTGCAGCCCTAAGGGAGACCAAGATAACCTGGACAGTGATGGAGGCAAGTCAGTGCTTCAGGTGCCAGTGGCGGGGGCACTAGGTACAGGCCTGTCAGAACACGGAGGAAGGTGCTTGCACTGGAGGAGGGGGACTGTCCATTAGACTGCCCTCGTTTCCAGAGAGGGATGAGGTCATCTGCCACCGTGGTGGCCAGGGAGGAATGCTCGGGGCGAGTGATGGTGCCCCGGGTGCCATATTTGACTCCCACACAAGAGTATTCTAAGCACCTCACAAGAGCCTCGGGTAACTCTAGAAGTAGCACACAAACAAATATTTCCCTGTGATACTAGACTGACTTATGCAATTCTAATTTCTTATTGCAGTGAGCTTTCATCCCATTCCAAACTTATTGCTGACCTTGAAGGAATTAATTGGACAGATTTCTTTATCCCTGCTCTGAACTACCTATTGGAAGATGCCATTTTCCTAGCTACTTTTATGCTGATATTAGAATGCCCCATAGCAGTAACTGGAAGAGATACACTCTTCCTGATCCAAACGTTTGGCCACGCATGTCCTAGTTGATAGGGACCCGATGTCTCTGCTTGAAGTTGATCCTTAAGTGTGGTGTGTGACAGTGCCCCAGAGAAGACTGTCAAGGCCACTCCAGTGGTCATTCAGCTAAAGGATGCTAATCTGTATGCTCATAGAAGGTAGCATTAACTTAAAACAGAAGATCCATAGGGGCTAAAGCCCATTATTATTAAATTTTTAGTTATAGGGTTGATGGTGCCATGATCATCCCCATGCAGTACACCCACTTAATCAATAGTCAAGCCATCTGGAGAATATCGCCTGGTTCAAGACCTCACTGCCATCTATGAGGCAGTGGTGCCCATTCACCCATCAGTAGGAGACCCACACCCTTTCAGCACAGAGCCCAGGAGACACTAAAGGGCTCTGTCCTGGCTCTCAGACGCCTTCTTCTCTGTCCCTGTGGATCCTAGCTCCCAATGTGTGTTTGCCTCTGAATGGGAGATCCCCCAGCAGGCCTTTGCCAACAGTATGCTCAGGTGCTCCTATTCTTGGGCTGTCTCGCTGCAGGGTTTTAGAGGTAACTGTGACTTGTAGCTCAGGACCTAAGAGATTTAAAAACTTTTAAAATGGAGGCCTATTACAGTGCATGGAACCTCATCATAGGTAGCCCCGTCAAGGAGTTATCTGACAAAACTAATGTTAAGATTCTAAATTTCTAGTAAAAATGTTACTGGGTGTCCCATTATAAGACCCAGATTTCTCAACAAAAAGTGATCTGAGAACGTTCCAACACCACCCCACCAATATAGAAGTAAGATTCTTCCACTCTCAAAGACTAGCTATAGTAGTCAGCCTGAATCCACCCTAGTGATGAGGTCCCAGTGAAGGCCTGGGAGGAAGGTGGGCCCCAAGGCCAACTATCACTCAAATGGAAAGACCCTTACACGGCCCCCCTAACCACTCCCCATGCCATTAAAGTACCGGTAATAGTTGGGTTCACCTTCCCAGGGTGAAACCTGAGCCACCTGAGCCACCAGAAAAGAAAAAAGAGAGACTACAACCTTGAACATATGTGAGCCAGTGGCCAACCTCAAGTTTCTTTCCAGCAAACACCAACTAACCTGTTGAGCCACATAACTAAAATGTTTTATTTTCTCTAAGCAAATTGTGTAGCTAGTCTTACTATTTTCTTATTTACTACACTTGTGATTCCCATCCCAAGCTATAGCCAAACCTCTTTCAGTTTTTTCCTGTTTCTCTTGGCTCTAATAGAGACAATTAACAATGATTTTTTTTTTAAATAAAAGTACAAAAACATATTGACAAACAGACACCAATTAGCATAAAAAATAGTACAATCACAACTAATCTATAGACAAGGTGATATGATCTCAACAGTGGTCATTTTTTACACAAAACCTTCAAGTGAATCTCATCTTTTTCCTATCAATAGCTGCCTAGGGACTTGGCATAGAGCCTAGACAAACTTGCCCAAAGAATCACCATCCTTCAAGATCAAACAGAGTCACTGGCAGCCATGGCCCTACAACATCACTGGGGACAAGATCTCATAACCACTGAAACAGAGGGATTATGTTTGACTCTGAAAGAAGAATATAGTTCTGGTGTCAGTGAGTCCAAAATAGTGAGATATAGCACAGAAGCCAGCTGACTGTGCTCTCAAGATCTGGGAAGAACTATCTAAATCATAGGTGTCTTGGCCAAGTCTGGAGTTGGGATCTTGATTACTGTCCTAGACATGGCTTTTATTACTGCTTTTCATAACCTGATTCTTTAGATCTTGCATGGTTAATCTCTTAATCAAATTTGTTTCTTCTTGTTTACCAGCCACTAATCTACTGAGGATGGCCCCAGCCCAAGATCAAAACCCGCCTCCATGTCCACAGCTCATCAAGAAATCCTTTGAGGAGAAACATATCTCCCTTGAACTCCTAGATCAGACGGGGCAGGAATCCCTTGTTCCCAAAGGGGTAGGGCTAATGTCCCTGCTGACCAGAAGCAGCCAGGGTAGATAGACCTTCCTCCTTCAGCAGCCCTTGTCGTAGTTACTTTTCTCTCATGGCTGAGAGAAAAAACCCAATGTCAATGGAGGAAAGGTTTATTTAGCTCACAGACTGCAGAGGTTTCAGGGCATAACTGGCTGGCTCTAAGGCAGGGTGGCGCATGGCAGAGGGCCAACACCAAAAGTTCATGGTGGCAGGAAATAGCAACAGCAACACACAAGAGCAGAAAGGGGAAGAACAAGCCTCTTTCTGGCCCCTTTACCTTATCCAGGCCACTGGGATTAGGGTGGTGGCAGTACAATCAGTGGACTGACCCAGCAATCATCCACCCTTAATCCCAGCACCCTTAATCTTAGCACTGGACCATAATCAATCATAAACTCTAGATTCAGCTGCCTCTGAAAAAGCCCACATAAAAGTGCTTGAGGCTTTAGGGGGACATCTAGACACAAACCGTAACACTCCTTGAAGATTATGCAGGACCAGGACTCTCACTCAGTAGGTAAGAGTATAGGAAAGACAATGGGGGCTGGGAGACCACTCTCCTCTCCCCAGTTGAGTTTGGGCAACACCCTGGCCAATCCCCCTCCCACTGCTCCCTGTAACTTGATCAGGGCTCTAGAATAGCACACTGGAAAACCCCTGGCTCAGGATGACTCAGCACTCTTGCTAGTCACGCCTGTCAATCCTACCTAGAGACTCAAAGAGAAGGATTTGGGCTTGGGCCCCTCCTTAAAAAATTCCAAAAGCCTGATTTATCTATGTGTGTGCTTTCTACTTCTTGGCCATCCCAGGCACATTTCTCTTGGGATAGACCCGTCCTGAGCAAGTTTTCCCTTTATCTTCAACAAATGTGGCTGCTTTTCTTTTATCATTTTTTGCTCATTGTACACAAGAGCCTGAAATCTGTCTGTTAAATCCATCCCAGGTTATCAGGTGGAGGCGCACCTGTGTTTGGAGGTCAGGAGCCTCCTACGGAGCACACATTAGCAGTCTCAGCCATGGGGCTTCCTGTCCTGACCATGTGAGGGGCAGAGACAGGCAGGTAGAACCAAGGCAAGGAGAAGCAGCCTGGCTTCAGGCCCAGTGGGGGTGGGTGGCCCTCAGATCCAGTCTTGGCATCTCATGGGGATGGTGAACTACTTGGCCTGGGCCAGCACTGATACCCACAACAGGAAGCTAAGAAATATTTAAACTGCAACATTGCTCACCTAGTGCATTGGGGTGTGAGGGTGTCTTAACAACATACCACAAAGTGGCTTAAACAACAGATATTCATTTTCTCACAATTCCAGAGGCCAGAAGCCCAAGATCAAGGCACTGGCCAGTCTGGGGCAACTTCTTGGCTAGCAAACAGCTGCCCTCTCCCTGTACCCTCACACCATCATCCCTCCAGGCTGTGGCACCTGTTCCCTGTTGTTTTTTATGAAGATGCTAGGCACACTGGATTAGGCCCACCTGCAGCATCTTGCTTACCTTGACTACACCTCAGAGGTCTTACCTCCAAATGCAGTCACATTCTGAGATACCAAGGGTGTGTCACAATTTCAACAGAAGAATTGTGAGGGGGCACAAACAAGCATAGAATACCCAGTATCAAGACCCAAGTGACCTGCATGGTCAGAAAGACTCCATCTGGAGTACTCAGCTACCAACTATACGGCAGGCAAAGCAGAAGAACCAAACGTGTTTTTGTTTGTGTAGAAGAGAAGCACATGGTTTGCTGCAGACTTTGTATTTTAAAAAACATCAAAATAGTCATCAGAGAAGAAAACAATTTTATTGTACATTCCTGTACAGATTACGACAGATTATTTTCAACTGGTCTCTACAGAAAACCACCATATACATAAACACACTGACTGCAGACCAGTGAGAATATGATCATACTTTTCTGGATCTCAACTTCCATTAAAGTCTCCATAAATACTAGCTCTTTTTCTTTTCTCACAGCCTAGTAGGACTAAATAGTTACTGATAATTACAAATTAATTTAGTGAAAAATAAAAGAGAAAAAAGTGGTCCAAAAGCAACATAGAATATATCTTGAATCATCAATGCCCCAAAAATCACAATAAAATTTCCTTTTCTGGCATTGCACTAATGTTATAAAAATATGAAAAGAACGGGTAGTTTCTTTCATTTCTGTGCAGTGGTGAAATCTCCCTGAGCACCAAATACTAGATTCCTTTGTCAAGCTGAAACATTTTCTATTACCATGGAAGCATGATGTTGACATTGCTGGTTGCTAGGAGCGTCACAGCCACGGACGTGTACACAATAGCGTTCTGCTGGCGCTGATGTGGAACATGTTTATCATCAGGATTCTCTTTCCATATGCTGGTCCAGTGATGCAAAGTATAGATTTGCCATGCAAAGTATACACGAAAATCTGAATTCACTAATCCACAGAAATAAAGGCACCAGTATTTAAGGATTTATGTTTAGAATTTTTTTCTTATTTGAAGCATCTTTCAAGAGTAAAAAATAAGTACAAGCTTTGAAACAAAGTAGATGCTCAACAGCTGCGGAATGGCTGCATATGCCCCACTGTCTGCACGCCATGGAATCCTGCCACTCACAGGGGGAGTAAATGACAGCTACGCCTGTGGATCAGAAAAGAGCCCACCATGTGCGTCAGGAGAGAAAAGTGAAACGTGCCAAATAGGTACAGCACCACTGTTCTTAGCAGAATTACTCACAACAGCCGAAATGTGGAAGTAGTTTTCATTGACAGAATAAATATGCAAAATATATACACGCACCAAGGGATGTTATTCCACTTTACAAGAGGAGACTGTGACATGTGCTCCAACGTTGAGAAACCCCAAGGGCACTGTGGGAGGTGAATGAGCTGCTCAGGGGAAGACAAACTCTGAACAGGGCCATGCAGAGGAGGCATTCACAACCTCAGACTCATGCAGACAGATAACGTGCTGGTCACCAGGAACCGCAGTTTGCAGGCAAACAGTGGTTGGTTGTTTCCTGAGTGTTGGACAGAGTTTCAGATTTGCAAAGTGAAAGGAGCTTTGGAGACTGGCTGCACAGCACTGAGAAAGCCCTCAGCTCTAGTGAACCACACCCACAAAGAGGCAGCAGAGTAAATCTGTATTATGTATGTCTTGCCACTATTAAAAGCAAGCGTAAAAATTTAGCTGGGTGCAATGGTGCTGGCTGGCTCCATCAGCCGTGACCCTGGAATTTATCCTTAACCACTGGTGTGGGCAAGGTCACCTTCAGTAAACTTACAACCCTGCACTGAAGTTGTTTACCATCTAATTGAACTCATAGTTGCATCAGTATAGAAAATTTTGCCACATTTTTGCTCTTGAGAACTAATGTAGGTCTGGGGATTTAGCTGTGAGGTACTGAGTTTGATTCCTGGTACCCCACCCCACCCCACAAAACAGAGAGAGAACTAATGTAAAGCAGTCTGCTTCTTTATCATGATTGGGTTACTTCAGCTAGAAGTTGGGTTGCTCCCTTTCCACAGCCTTCCCAAGGAGTCTCAGGAACACTGCCGCGCACACACTGTCTCAGCCAGAAGGCACAGCCATTCACGCTGCTCTCGAAGGCCGGTAGGGGGCGCTCACACGAGAAGTCATAGTATGCCCAGTAGCAAGTCTCCACGGAGTGTGGAGACAGAATCTGTTTGCAAAACGTAGTGGTATTTTCCTCATACTCTAGAATCAGCTCTGTGCATTGAACTTAGGACTTTAGAGAGCCTTACATACCAAAAACACATAAACAAATTGTAAAGGAGCAAACAGGCCCTTCTACTACCTGAGATCCAGCACTTAGGTTTGGCCTCATACAATCCTGGTCACCACTCTCGGGAAAGCTTCGTTGGTCTCAGAGAAAACTTCTTCCTGCCCTTAAACACAAGGTTGCCACATCAGAGGCAGAAGCTGCTGCAGAACAAGTAAAGTTTACTTTGCTAAACACTGAACCCAATTTGTATTTTTGAAACATTTCATTAAAAATGTTAAATTTATGTGCATAATTTTGAGTTAAATTTTGAAATTTGAATTTAGATTTAATTTTATGACACATTTTATAAATTAAAAACATGAACATGACTTTAATTTTTCAATGCTTAACATTTTATTTTTACTTTTTGGTCTTTTTGAGACAGGGTCTTGCTATGCCGCTCAGGCTGGCCTTGCGCTCATTTTGTAACCCAGGCTGGTCTCAAACTCACAATGATCCTCCTGTCTCAGCCTCCCAGGTAGGCACTTGTACCACTGAGCTATATCCCAGGCCTGTCTCATCCTCCCGAGTGCTGGGATTACAGACATGCGCCACCATGCCCAGCAGCATTTTACTTTAATAACATTCAAACTTGGTTTTTAAATATAGCTATGCTTTTAATACAACTAAATTTTTAATATTTTGATCAACAACATCAATCAAACACAGATTTATGTGACAATTTTGATGATCACAACCTAACTAGTGACTGCAGAAATAGGTAAGAAAAAACAACTCTGTGAAATAAGGTTTTTGTTTTTTTGCAGTACCAAGGATCAAACTCAGGACCTTATGCTTACCAGGCAGGCACTTATTCCACTGAGCTATATCCCCAGCGCAACTCTGTGAAATAAATACATGATTTATTAATCTTCTTGGTCTTTTTTTTCTTTATTTTATTAATCATTTAAAACTACTGCTTCAACAACAGATCAGAGTTGCTTTTTGTTGGGTTGTATAAGTTACTGTCCACTAGAGTCCCAATTCAGTCAGTACTACACTGTCTAGCCAGTGAACACACCCTGAACTTCATTTCACCAAAAGTTTTTTAAAAATCTATTCCCAAATCCCCTATTTCATTTAACAAAACTTTTGGCCCTGATTTAAGAAAAAAAATCAAGATAAAGCCTTCAGATGAGTATTTGATAAGTCTTTCAAATGCTAACTAATCATGCATTCATAGTTAAGGACATTTCAATGCCTTGGGTGTTGATGAGAACTCTCACACTAGGCGCTACTGTTCAAGAGTAGTATTTTAGGGTAAATTATAGCAGTTGTAACATTGCTTTATATAAGGCTGTAAAAAAAATCAAGAGTTCTGCCATTAATTAGCAATTCTTTCCTGTGTACCAAGCCCTGGATTCAGATAAACGCCAACTTTGATGGGGAAAAGTCATTCAATTCTGTCCAGACTGCCTTCTCCAGGACAGTGCCTGAGCCTTTATTTGATGTCAGCTGTACCACAGAGCACTGTGAGCACAGCAGAGTTGAAAAGACGTCTCCCCTTATAGCTAGTGCCCAAACGTTGCTCACAGTGGGTGCCTAACATTTGAACAGTTAGAAGTACCTTGCCATTGCCACTTTGCACCACCCCCCTGCAGACCTTGACACATACTTGTGACAGTGGCTACCACTTCTTGGAAACCAATTCTCCAGTTTAATTTTCAAGATGGCAGTAGACCTCTGTACTCAAACCATGTAAATCACTTCCTTTAATCTTTGCAGGGGTGCAAAGAGCTCTGCTGTCAAATGATGTGAACAAAATAAGATCACTTAAAACCCATCATTGAGAAAGATGAGTCACAGGCACCTTCTATCCTGACCACCACCTCCGCTTAGAACAACAGTGGTCCCAAGGAAAAGGATATTGAAGCCCTAAAAAAAATGACCAAAGCTACTCGTTGTAGGCCATGTCACTAATCCACTACCTTTTGGATACTTCCATGATTTTTAATTTTCTAATCTTGTGTTTTCTTTCTTCTCAGCATCCCTCTACTCAGCAGTTGGCTCTTGGCCTGCCTTTGGAGGAGTTGCCATACAAAACACTGCTCAACTTGACAAATGATGGAGACCACTATAAAGCAGCTCCGAGAAGGACTTCCATTAACCAATTGACTTTTCATGTTTACTTGTGAGTCTGTCCAAGGCCTAGATCTTTATTATGAGGCAGTATCCTTTTCTGGAGACGGGCAGAGGACTCATAGTAAGTGAACTTCTATGAGTTACTGGCCACCGCGGAGGCCTGTAATGCTGGGTGAAGCCCTGGAGCCTCAAAGGACAAGAAAAGGTCACAGCTTACACTGACACCTGGCTGTAACCTCCACTAGATAAAGGCTGTAGCCTCAGGCATCTCATTCCCGGTGCAGACCTTCCTGGAGTTAACACAGCTCCCCTAAATTAACATAATGCCTTATTTGGAGAAGTCCTTGAGTGGTTCCCACCCTTCTTGAATAGTCCCCTCCCTTGTTCTGATAACTGAATAAATATGGACATCCCAGAGATCTTGGTCTTGGCCCCAAAGGAATAGCGATTTCTATGAGGGTTTTAAACCTCCTAGAGTCCTGAAATCACTCCATGTATCTCCTCTGTTTAGCCTTCACCGTCCACTCATCTGAGAGACTAGAAGAGGCAAGTACTGTGGCAAACAGTTATCCTGGTTTGCCTGGGACTGAGAGAATACTGAGGGTCAGGACTGTCAGTACTAAAATCAGAAAAACCCTGCACAAGCTGGACCAGCTCATAGCCCTAACTGGGTAACTAGCTGTCTTCTATTCTACCCTAGCAAATTTGGCTCAGAAAGGAAGTTCAGCATAGCACAGCTCCAGCCCAAGCTTGGCACAAGTCACACCGATGCATTTCCTATATATACTCCCTTGGCCAGTGCCTGTTGTATGCAAGTTGTAGCTTTAGAAAAAGGGAAGTTCTTCTCTGATCACTTCGAAGTTTTAAAAATTAATTTCCAGTCTTCTAGTTAGCTGTCCATGTGCTGAAATGCCCACCCAAGGCTCCCTAACCATTTTGTCTCTGCCATTTGTTTTGAAACCATAAATGACCTTAGTCCTGGGCCCTTAGGACATTCCATTAACATTGGGCATTTCCAGGGTCCTGGTATTTGTTCAGTACTAATAGCTGCTCTGTCTCTGGGTAGGGCTATCCCTGAAGCTGTCTTCTCTTTAACTTACTCTTTTGTAAACAGAAAGGTTTAAACTGTCTACAACTCAGTAAGTTGAAAGAGGATTTTTATTATGAGGCAGAATCCATTTTATCCCAAGGGTTTAAAAACACTGAAATTATTCACTTAAGAAATACTGAGGACTTCCGGGCAGATGGCGACTGGGTAGGCAGCAGAGAGAGAACCTCCCAGAGGATTACCACCCAGACAATGGAATATAGCAATATGAAGACAGAAAGGAAAGAGGTGGATATCCTGAACTCGAGAAGGATCTGAAATGGGAACTGAAGTCCTAGGAAAGACCAAGCAAACCTTCTCCTGGAGGAAAGGATCGGAGGGCCGCCGTGGCACAGTCGGAGGGAGACGAGACGGAGAGGGAGGAGGTCGCTGCTCCAAGCACACCCTTGGCCCATGCCCTCATTTCGGCATTCACAGCTTCAGCTTCGGAGACCCATTGCCCAGCTGCAAGGGGTGGGGAACGGTAATGCTGGAGATCAGGAGGAGGTGGGAGGAGAAGAAAGGGCCTCTGGCATCAAGGCAACAGGACAGAGCCAAAAGGGTCACAGAGGGCGCCCCAATGGGGGCGCGTGCCCCACGGCTGCTCCGCTGAGGGCCCCACGGCGGCCCCGCTGTGGGCCCCGTGGCTGCTCCGCTGCTGCTCTGCAGTGGGCCCAGTGGCTGCTCTGCTGAGGGCCCCGCTCAGGGCACCTCATGGACTGGACACGCCCCCACCCATAGCACAACGACAGGGTGGAGCCGGGCGGTCCGCTGTGAGCTTATGTGCTTTCCCACCTCCAACCATGGCAGTTTATATACACCCATGTATGTTATAGTATAGTCTGAGGCAGCTATATCTCTTCCCAAGGCGAGAGTCCAAGGATATAGATAAACCCAGGAATACAGTTATTATCACAGGGAAGATGACTGATTGAGTGGTAGGGCAACGGAGATGAGGGAGGAGAAAAATTGAATGATCAAATGGGCCATCATCTGTGTAACTGAGTAACAAAGGTGAAGGTAACATTATGTAGGACAGCATCCAGAGCTAATTCCCTTCTATGTTTTCTATAATTCTGTATTTCCTCAATCGTTTTTGT
>PVLD010005667.1:0-54826 GCA_004027595.1 Dinomys branickii | reverse complement strand
GTCCATTGTTTTGTCTTTAAAATTAAAAAAAATAAGAAAACAAACAAACAAAAACAAATACTGAGTAGTTCCTTTGTTATTAGCATTGTATTTAGTTCTAAGGATAGGAGGGTGTCTTAATTTATTCACTGCTAAGACAAAATACCCAACACCCAAAATTAAAAGGGGTAAAGGTTTATTTAGCTCACACTTTGTAGTGGTTTCAGTCCATTAATAGGCTGGCTCCAAGGCAGGGTGGTATGGCAGAGGGGCAATCATTCATGGTAGCAGAAGATACCAAAAGCAATGAGAGAGGAGGGGAGAATAAGCCCCTTTCTGTCCCTTATAGCATATGCAAGGCTACCTTAGAGTGTGTGCAGCACTCACACCCCCAATCCGAGCACTGGCCCAAAACACAATCACAAACTAGATTCAGCTGCCTATGAAAAGCCTACTCCCCATAACTGAATGAGGCTTTGGGGGGGACATCCAGACACAAACCATAACATTCCACCTCTGGACCCCCAAAGACTCACGTACATTCCTTTACACAAAATGCATTTAGTCCATTTCTAAGAGTTGCCAAAGTCCTAACAGTTTTAGTATTGCTGAAAAGTCCATGTCCCAAGTCTCCTCTGAGATTTAAGGCAAACTCTTAGCTGTGAGCCCTTGTACAAATGAAAAGTTAAACCCTTCCAACATTCAATGACACAACATAAACATTACCATTCCAAAAGTTACAAAGAGGGGGACACAATGGAATAGGACCAAAGGAAGAGCAAAATGCAGCTGGGAAAACATTAAGTCCTGTAGTTTCATGTCCACCACCCAAGGCAATCTGTGGTAAGATGTGACCTCCTAGGGTCTGGGGTGGCTCTGCCCCTGTGGCACTTCCAGTAGTAGTGGCTCCCACAGCTTCTCCATTGGGTCTGCTCTGTTCCCTCTTTGCAGTTTTTCTCAGACAATCCATGATCCTGGCTTTCCCAAACTTCTAGGGTCTCCACTGCACCTTTGGCTTCATATTTACAACTCTGCACACTGCTTTCTCAGGGGCACACTGCCTGGCCTCCCAGACCTTCTGAAATCTGGGTGGAAGTTTTCCTGACCCCACAGCCCTTCCATTCTGTGTGTGCCTAAAATCAGAACCATTTGCACGATGCCAAGGTCTGCTGCCATCTGGAGCAGTAGCCAGGGTTCTCTCTCCCTCTCTCTCTCTCAGGTGTGGCAGTAAAGTGCCTGGATCAATGAGCACTCTCAATCCAATTCTGAGGAACAAATTTTCAATGCTGCCACCATTCTGGGGCATGGTGCTCTGTGGTTTTCTTCTCAAAGCAGTCTTTCACTTTTGCAGTTTTGAGGCTGCAAAGGGTGAAATCTTGCTACTTCTTGTGATGCCCTCAGGCTATCTTTTCTATTGTCCTGTCCCTTCTCAGCAATCAAGATCTCCTCTGCTCTATTTTTCCAGCCCACAGCTTTCCTGGAACTTTCTTTCTGGACAAACTCACAATGTTTTAAATCATGCTTCTTGGCTCATTGCTCTTGATTCTCAGCATAAATCTGACTAAAAGCTCCCAACAACAGTCATGCCACTGCCGCAACATTCGACTGCCTTGAAATTTCTTCTGCCAGATTAGTCAGCTGCCCTTATTTGCATTCTCAGGCAGTCTCCGGACACAAGCAAAATGCAGACAAACTTTCTGCCACGCCACAACACATCACCTGGAGTCCAATAGCCACTGCAGTCCTTCTTCCCATCAGAAACCTCCTGAGCGTGGTCTTTACTGGCAGGCTTTCTATCAGCCTTCTGGTCTTCTGAGCTCAGACCAGGATCTCCCATACAGAGCAGGTAAGTTTTTCCAGCTCTACTTTTTCAGCCAGCATCTCCAAATTATTCCAAACTCTTCTGACAAGCCAGTCCCAAAGGCTCCTGAATCACATGGTCAGGTATAGTCACAACAACCACACTTCTCTGGTACTAACTTCTGTCTTTATTACTTTCGTTGCTCAGACAAAATACCCAACACCCACAAGTTAGAGGGAAGGTTTATTTAGCTCACAGTTTGTAGACATTTCAGTTCATAAATTGGCTGCCTCTAAGGCAGGGTGGTATGGCAGAGGACCAACGGTTCATGGCAAGGGAAGGTACCAAAACCAGTAAGAGAGAAGGGGAGAACAAGCCTTTCCCTCCCTTATATTGTATGTAGGTGGCCTGCCCTAGAGTGGGTGTAGCACTCACACCCTTAACCTCAGCATTGAACCATGAATCCATCACAAACTCTATAGTCAGCCACCTATGAAAAGGCAACCCACCTTGCCTACCTCATGACTGCACGAGGTTTTGGGGGACACCTGGATACAAGTCACAACAGGGTAAACAAGACAAGCTGCGTAGCAGGCTAATGATTGCTGCACAGTAAGCGAGCAATTGCAGTGTGCTAGTATTACCAAAGTCAAGTTCCACAAGCTGTGAGACCACACATGAGGAACAGCTCATCCAGATTAGGGGACTGCGGAAGACTAAATGGAAAGCTAACATGGACTGGTTGATGTGCTCATTTACTTACTCAGTAAGTATTCATCGAGAGCTTCATAGATACCAAACTTGATAGTCACTATAGACAAATATAAATATGTCAGTCTTTATGTGGAAGTTTCCATAATCTGGTGTAAAAGCAATGTAAGTAATTGTAAGATGATATAACAGGGGCTATAGAAAGGTCACCAAGGTCACACTTGGTAAAGAATTCACTGGAGATGTGAATTCTATACGGACTTGTACACGACACTGAGGTGAAGGATGAAGGAGACAGGTAATGAGGAGGTCAGACTAGACAGAGGAAACAGCAGGGGGAAATGCCCAGTGTGAAAAACAGGACCCACAAATTAGCCCAGTAATCAAGACTGGCAGAGGCTCAGGTGTGAGGCGGGATGGACAATGACCGGAATGGCAGGTGGCCTCAGATCCCTGAAGGTCTCTCATGCCATCTTGAAGGCTTTGGATTTATTTTGGAAATGAGGGCAGGCCGCTGAGCAGTTCCAAGTCTGGTAGTGAGCTTTTCAGATTTAGGGTATCCGTGCAGTGGCGGAGGTGCAGGATGTAGCTTATTTGAGGCCCACCTGTGGTGTTAGTGGTGTGTCCTCACTCACACTTTATCTAGAAAGCACTAGGCTAGGAAATGTGCAGTGAGTTACCCAGGGTTCTTTGAGTCAATCTGAGGAAAATCAACACCTCTGGGTGAGGATGTAGGCAGAAACTTCTACTCCAGTTCACCGCTGGCTTGTCTTCCAATTCTTGAAAATAACCTTTTCTAAATCTGGTTGCGCTGTTGATTCCAGGTAGTTTGTCTGAGTGGTCAGATAAATTCTAGAGCAGTCTGCACCAGATGCTTGGAAGCCTCTTCACTGGGTTGTTGTAACCACTAAACAATATACATAAAGCCTTTGCCATGCATAAGAGCTCGTCAAGTATCAGTTCATCTCCACACAGCTCATCTCATTACAGCAAACAGGACGGTGCTAAACAAAAAGGCAGCATTCAATACTTATTTTACTTTTTAATACGTTAATTTACATATCCCCAGAAGTAAAACAATCCTGTGTTGAATTTTGTGTAAAGTGTTATCAACTGTGATTCATTTTCAATCTTATTTTCATATGTGGACATTTGGTAAAATAAGTTTAATTTAGCCACTATTCACAGGTAAAAAAGATATTCTTATTCCCCATGAGGAAATGACAAAATTGGCATTGATGTATTAAAGAATTGCTCCAAGTAACACAGTACCAGTGTGATTTAACAAGGGGTGATCCAAGCACACAGTGAATGTTCAAACCTTAAAAATCATTACAGTAGAAGACACACTGCCGCTAATCATCCTCCAAAGACTCAACCTGTGTCCCACGCTCTCATCCTATTGTTCTTGCTACTTTCGGAAGCAGTTCTGGGTGTCATCTTTCACTCGAGCCTTTCTGAGATCTGATCAAAAACATGGTGAATCCAGCTGCCCAGTCCGATCTAGCAGAAAGGCAGTCTTGTAAAAACGATCGTGTGTTTTCATCCACCTTATTCACTGCATCTGGCACCTGTCAACTTTTGGCTCTTGCCCCAAATCCAAATGATTACGAAAGGCGAACATGTCGAAGACACTCAGGGCACGGAGGCGGTCGTGAAAGTGCGACTTACGAATAGGAGCTTCTAGAAACTGCTTCAAAAAATGGCAAGAACGATGAGGCAGCTTTTACCGTAACAAAATTTAAAGCCTTTAAACATTTCCCGTATTTCTCATCACTCCTGCACAGTAGAGTGTTCACAAGCCGGGGCTAAATTCGAACCTACTTACCCCTTGTTCAGTATTTCTTCCACTACACCGAACCACTGCGGGCAAGGAAGAGTACATATGCAAGTGCACGGAACAGCAATTACTCTAATTGCCTATAACAGTAAAACTTAGAAACTTTTTGGGCCGGGCAGGTAACAGACACTCGATTCCTGCCGACTAAAAACAGCAGCTGCGCGCGCCTCCAGGTCCCGGGGGCAGTCACGCCCGCTCGCTCCCGCCGGAACCCCTCGTCCTTATACTCGTGACCCGCACGTCAGGGGCGCCGCGGGCCTCACTGGGCAGCTTCGACGCGAGTGCTCGCACAGAGCGCTCGCGAGCGGCTGCCAGCGCCACATGCGACCCACTGCTTCCCCCAGTCTAGTGCAGATCACACTTGACAAAGTCATGCCTCAAAAAGCCCTGGGGACTTCGGTACAATTCCAGACACATCTTCGAACACAAAGCGGTCTCCAAGTGAAACAGGTAAACACGCTCACCGCGGCCCAAGCTCCAAGACACCCAACGCACGCTATTAAAGGCCAATGGGCACGCAGCGTCCCCTGCAGCTCCCGCCCCTCCACGCGGCCAATATCCAATCATGTTTCGCCATGCCGCTATCGACGCCTGGGATTGGTCACAGGCAGGACAGACGCGGGACCAGCACGCAGAGGGGGCTCACGGAGATTTGTTCATCACGTGCGCCCGCGGCGCGCCTGGCGGGGCCCAGGGGGCGGGGCTGCAGGGTGCTGCGCCTGCGCGCTGGGCGTCCTCGGGGAGCAGCTGCTTTCTCCGCTGCCGCCGCGTTCCGCTGTGTAGATCCGCGTCCCCGCGCCGGCTGAACAATGAAGCAGAGTTCCAACGTGCCGGCCTTCCTCAGCAAGCTGTGGACGCTGGTGGAGGAAGCCCACACCAACGAGTTTATCACCTGGAGTCAGGTAGGGCCGGCGCGGCGGCCTCGGGGCGCCGGGCTCCCCGCCTCCCGCGCTTGCGGGCCCGTTCGCCCGCTCGCTTTTCCTCCGCACCGGCGTTGCCCGCGGCCCGCGGCTGGCTCTGCGGCGGGCCCACGGCGTGGCCTGGGCCTCACGGGCACCCGTAGGGGGTGCTGTGGGCTCGCAGGCTGGGGCGCCGGTCTGGGGACCCGCGTGTGGGCCCGGCCAGGCGGGGTGCGGTAACGGTCCGGTCCGGGCGTTCGGAACCGGCCTGGGCGGGCGGAGCGCAGACCTGCGCACTCGCGCTCGTCCTGCGGGGAGCGGGCCGCCGCGGACAGGTTTCCGGACCGCGGCCGGCCCGGGTCGGCGCTCCAGCCGCGCGGCGGGCACGCGCGTGTGCGGCGCGGCCCTCCCGCTGCGGGGTCTCGCGTGCGATGGGCTCCCGTGGGCACGCCCTCGTCCCGCGCCGCTCTCGCCCGCTGCTCGCTCTCCGGCGTGGACCGGACGGGGGCGGGGCGAGCCCGGCCCTGCGGCTCCCGGGGCCGAGGTCTTACGCGCCTGGGACGCGGCGTGCGCGGGGGACGCGGCGTCCGCGCTGCCGGGCGTGCGGGCCGCGTGGGCCTGACCTCGGGAGGAAACGCCGTCCCCACCCCGTCTCGTCTCCTTTCCGGTCACAGAGAATCCAGTGTTGTTTCCTTCGTCTTACCAGGACCACCGTGCTGAACACGTTTTGACCATCGGAACACTATTTAGCTTGTATTGGTGTCATCTGTTTATTTTCTAAATTTAGAGATTTCTTTGTGGTCAGTCTTGTCAATTGGCGTATCTTTTTAAAACTCCGAGGGGCTGGAGACGTAGTTCAGCGGTACACTCCGCCTGAGTTCGACGGCCGGCACCAAAAATTAAAAAAAAAGAAATAAACCCCAGGGGGATCCCGTGTGTGTGTGTGTGTGTGTGTGTGTGTGTGTGTGTGTGTGTAAGTGTTTGATGAACTCTGTACAGTGTATAACGAAAGGTGAAAATAAAGTCAGCCACTAGTATGTACTTAAAATAAACAGATGTCTCATGCCGTTCATCAGTCAGAGGATTAGCATCGCTCGGGATGCATCAGCCGGTCTGTTACTCAGCAGACCTGGTCTTGTGCAGCTTGGGCCGCAGTACTGTCCTCCCTAAGCTAACCTTTTCTTGCCTTGTTGGTTTGGAGCAGCCTCTTTATCTGTGCTGTTCAGCGACCATGCCTAAATATATTGATAATTGCCTTGGACGGAAGGACACGATATTGGCAGCAGGCCCAATGTGCTCTGATCAGCCGCAATATTTTAATGTCATGTTCATTGGGCAGAATCAAATGTGCAGTTTCATATAAACCCATAAATGCATAAATTTTGCGAATTCTAAGCCAAATAAGATGACTCTTTTTAATTATCCCCTCAAGTCTAGGCTTATGTTTTAACTGCCCATTTTTTGCACACTGGTAGGACAGCCGCACTGCAAAGTGCAGCCAGGGTCTGTTCTAGCGAGGGTAGGTGCTCAGTCAGTGTTCGATAAATCAGTGAGATGTCTGAACATCAGTGAGAACTGTGTTTGGAAAGAAGCTTAGAGATCTTCCAGCCAGTTTAGCCTCATGCTTTTGTGCACGGGGGCCCCGGGCCTGACCGGTTAGATCACTTATCTGTAACCACGCAGCTGGCCAGAGCGGGCCGTGAGAGGGTAACGCACATCTCCAGGCTCCAAGATGGGTCTCCCAGCTACGGCACTGAGTTTCACAAACAGGTGGGCCGCTGCGTTGTCCTCCACAAGCCAGTGGGCAGTGGGCAGTTTCCATAGGGCGAAGCCTGGCGGTGCAGGGCATCTGCCTCTCGTGCTTGCTGTCCCACAGATTTTTCTAGCAGCAGTGCTAACGCTGAGAGATAAAAGTTGTATGAAACAGTGGTGTTCTATGGGGAAACCAAAACAGTTTACTCTCATCTTTCATAAGCTGCTATTTATGGTTGTTTCTGGTTTCCTTCAAACTGGTTGTGCTGAACTTTTAGCATTTGTACTATCTGAGTTAAAATCATACGAAGCCTTTTAAAAAAAGCAGATGTTTTGGGAACTAGGCAGCATTTGAAGCATTTTTCCCCCGTGGGTGGAAGGTAATTGACTCCTCCAGCTTAACTGTAAGGCAAAGAGAGGAAACGCTTTAATTTGGAAAGCTTGGCCTAACAATTGTAAAGGTTTACTATATGTATTTATTTTTTCCTTGAAATCTGTAATATGAAAAAATTGAAAAGTGAAATATCTTCATTTTGACCGTTAGGTATAGGGATATAATATTCTGAGTGATCAGAATTACATGTTATTGACTCAAAATAATAGGTCCTTAGGTTCGGAGTGTCTTTAAAGAAAACATTGTGTGTGTTTCCTTTTTTCCCTTATTCATCACAAAACAAAAAATTTCCCTTTTTTCTCTAGGTTTATTTTTGACATTTTCCATAACGTACAGATTTTATGTGCCATTCTTGGCCCTGGTGAACAATTACTGCGATAATCAAGAAGAAAGATGGCACTTTCAGACACCCACAGCATGTTCTAACTGTACCGTAGTGCTAAACCAAGGGGACATGAGCTTGGAAGCGACTGGAGAAACTTGATACTGGGACACGAGAGGTTATGGAGGTGACATGGAAGTTTTTAACTCCATAGGAAAAAACAGCTTTTACTGTTCAAACTTGATAATCAGCGTATGGTCAGTGAAGCACTATTAAAAAAAGGAAGAAGTAGAAAGTCATTGTTTTCGCGCCTTTTCTTTTCTTCGAGTTCTGAGGACTGCTTAGGAAGGCCACCCGTTCCCCACTGATGACCTCGTACCCGTGTGCTCTGCCTTGCGCCCCTGTGCTGCTCTCATCTGTCTTTTTTCTCTCATTCGGAGAGGCGAATTGGAAGTGAGGAGGAGCATAGCCTGACATCGTGCCTGCTCCCTAGTGGTGTGCATGCATTTGAGCGGTTGCATGTCGGCTGACTACCCGGTGTACTCTTACTATGTTGAACATCCCAGCAAATACAGCATTATTTTGGTTTTCCTAGTGAAAACAAGAAAGGCCACAAGTGCAAAAGAATCGTGGTAAATTTAATCTTAGATGGGCCTGCTGGAAAGGTTATTCTTGGAGTGATCCTTTGTATATATGTAAGAGAGAGAAAAGACTTGGAAGAAATGAACAGTGAATGTTATGTTATAAACTGTTATAGAAATCACAGATATTATAGAAATCAGGTTGTTAAAGAAAGCTACAAATTTTTGTTTTGATAAATGTTTTCAAGTAATGAGGCTGGGGCATTAGGTAGTGGTGAGAATACTTTGAATGCTGTACTCCGGAGTGCAGGATGGTGAGCTGGGCAGTGACGCCTGTGCCACTCTTCAGAAGCTTGTCAACACTTGTAGATAAGGCCTGAGAGGAAGGGACCCTCACGGTGCTGGTGCCCTTGGTGTAATGTTTCAGGAGAGGGGAGAGCTGTGTGTGGTGTTGCTGGAGCCTCCCAGGTCTGTGGTGGTGAGGGCAAGTTCTGTACTTGGTTCCATGACTATCCGAATGCAGGTGGAAGGGATGCCGTTAGTGGAGACAACGTGAGGAGACTAAGACCAATGAGTGAGAAAAAGCAGAGAGAAGCAAGACTTTCTTCTCATTTGATAGAATCTGACAGTTGAAATTCTGAAAATATAACCTAGCCCACTTGGCCAGAGATTCATTTAGTGAATTACTCACAAATATTGGCTGATTGGTAGGACCACTATGCTGTGTGCCAGGCGTTCATTCAGTAGTGACCCAAACTAAACTGCCTGCCTTCCTGGAGCTTAGGTTCTAGTAGAGAAACCGCTAAAAGTAAGCAAACCCAACTCCAGGTAGCGATAAGTACTTTACAGAAAATGCAGCAGGGTAAACATTGTATCGGGTCCGATCCAGTCAGAAGGCAGAATTCGTATAATTTTAACAGGGTATGTTTGGTAGACTTGCTGTGTTGGGAATTAGAGTGAGGAAAGCCGGAGTATGGGAATAGGTAGATGAAGGAGCCACTGTTGATAGGGCTGAGGTAGTGTCCATGGAGGAGCTGATTCCTCTGAGGCAAAGCTCCTCACCTCGTTGGTGACAGTATGGCCTTGTCTCTCTGATCGGGGGGAAGCCACTGAGCTGCACTGGACCTCAGCATCCTTCGTAGCTTTGGGGAGGGGTTGATGAGCCAGAGCCCAAACACTGAAGTCTGGTCCTGCCCTCTGCTTCCTTGCTCCTCAGCTGTTGCTTGCTGCAGAGGTAGAGTCATGACCTTAAAGTCAGCAAGACTGAAATACGGATCTGACTTTCAGGACAAAATCTGTCAATCCCTGCTTTAGAATGCCCTAGAAAGCTCTGGTTGGGAAGATGTTTTGTAGGGATACTGCTTTGAAACCTCCCAGAATGGGGAGAGAGTGATAGGGAGAGTTTCCCTCTGCAGTTGATGCTCACCACTTAGGTGTTACAAGCATGGGTGCTAAAGAGCCTCTTTGCACTGCAGCAGCGTCCAAGAACACACTGCTACCGACAGATGGAGCGACTGAGAACACCTTCCTTCTGTCTTCTCTCTCCAGGATCCTCCACCAGCAAAGCTTGACACCAGGGCAGTTACAAAAAGATAGTTTTCAAGGGGCCCTGTTCTGTTGTTTCCAGAATACATAGTAAATGAAATTTCAGGCCAATAAGTTGATAATTGGCACAAAAAACAAGTGGACCTTTATATTTTCGGAAGGTACAGAGGACAGCCTTTCTGCAGAGGTGGACTTTGAGCAGGCATGAGTGATTAGCCCATGTAGGTTGGAGGGGATGGCCCGTGTGAAGGCTGGGGTGTGGTCCGCTGAAGGGAGCTAGCCCTGCAGAGGAGGGGAGTGCGCGAGCACCGGGAGAGGCAGAAGCAGGCCTCCTGGTGGTAGAGCAAAATGAAACCAGTTAGCAGTTGGTCAGTTCCCAGTACGGTGCTGGAGGTCGTGGTGGCCGAGATGAGGGACAGCAAAGAGTTAAGAATGACATGTAGATGTGGCCTGAGCAGCAGGGCGAATCCACTTGCTAAGAGGGAAAGAAAGATTAGGAGAAATGTTGGTTGGGTATACTGGTTGGCCACTTTCTAAATTTGAAAGTAGAATGCATCGCTAGTATTACAGGTTGAGCACATCTAATTGAAATCCAAAGTCTTCCAAATCCGAAACTTTTTATAGGTTTTTGAAATTAGGGCTTCTCAAACCATATAGTCGGTGCATCTATTCCAGTCTGATTTTAAATCGTCTGTCTGAAATACAAAAGCCCCAGGCATTTTGATACAAAGGGCACCAACCTGAGTTGACAGTTGGTTCATTTTGCTCACATTTGATGAGCACCTTTCCTCGTGTGGTCACACCTAATTTCAGAATGGGTGGAGAAGCACAGTGCGTGTCCTTGAGGATGCCCAGGTGGAAGTGTGACAGGGTGCTGGGTGTGACTAGCCTTAAGGGTGGAGTGTGGAGTTCACAAGTGGCAGAGTCATGGGGCCCAGTGAAGTCATCTAGGAAGACAAGTAAAGACAAAAAGAGCTGAGAGATGAGTCGTCTGGAATTCAGAGATTACAGAGGCAAGGAACAGCCAGCAAAAGGAACCAAGAAGGATGTCAAGGAGTCAGTCGTGGAAGTGAAAGAACAAGTAGCTCAGGGAAGACCCTGTCAGCTGTGTGAGGTGTACACCTCTAGGGTAAGCCAGAGTCTGCGAGGGTTGTGTGTGATTACTGGAGAGCAGGCTGTAATCCCCAGGCAAGAAGACAACCAGTGAACTGGCTCCTGTTAGCCAAAGATTTGCCATTGACCCACCTCTTCAAGCTAGACTGTTAATCATTTTTAATGTTTACTAATCCAGTGGATATATAATGTTATCTGTATGAGATTTGATGTTTCGCAGATTGCTGAGTTATAAAACGTACCTATATCCATCCATCCCATTTGTTTCCTGTTCTTCGAAATGTTTGTTTTACCTACTTTTTGTTTGTGAGCATTCCTTACACTGTGCAGTATCACTGTTTGAATATGTGTGTGGACTTTCTCCTAGTTTGTGGCTTCTCTTTTACCTTTTGACGAGTAGTTTATAAATTTGGCATAATATATTAGTCTTTAATGTGGTTCGGGTTTTTAACTTTTTTAACAAAGTTGAGTAGCTAATTGGTTGTGATGACATCTCCCTCTGCTTTAAAAATTCTTTTTATTAAGAGAACTTAATGTTATTTTAGGAGGAATTACAACTTCATGGTGCTGCATTTCCTTGCAGCTTCTTTTGATATTTTCTTGGAAGTCCTACTTAGTTTCACAGTTTATTTTCGATACCTACTGTTCTGTAATTGGCATCATTTACTGTGTTGTAGTTTCAAGATGTTTTCTCTTATGTACCCTAAGGAGAAAAGATAATTTACTGTCTTTGTATTGAAAGAAAAGTGTGCATTTTATGTATGTCTTGATCGATATGGAATTAATTTTGGTGGATGGTTAGACGAATCTGGTTTCCTTGTTTCTCATACATTTGGTTGTCTAGCGCTGGTTTCTTTTGTCTTTTCGAGGCAGGGACTCGCTATGCAGTTCAGGCTGGCCTTGAGCTCACTTTGTACTCGCAATGATCCTCCTACCTCAGCCTACCAAGTGCTGGAATTACAGGTGTGCACCACCACACCCAGCGTAGCACTGTTACTGAATTGTTCACTCTTTCCTTTCCAAGTGTGAATATGGCCACTACTGTGGTGTTTTTAAAAATTGTGGTAAGATGTATGTAAGAAAAGTAACCACTTCAGGCACCTTTTAAGTGTTCAATTTGTTGGTGTTAGTGTATTTGTGTTATTGCACAGCCTTGCCCACCGTCCGTTGCAGGAGTTTTTCCTCTCTCCAGACTGAAATTGGACAGGATAAGATGGTCCCTCCCAGTGTGCTCCTCCTGCCTGAGCCTATTGTAATCACTCTTCTCCCTTCTGCCTGTAGAAAATCGACTCTTGTGGATAAACTGTACAAGTGGAATCATGCCACGCTTATCCTCTTGTGACTGAATCTCCCAATCTGTAGCTTTACCAGCATTGTGTCATGTGTTGTAATTTTTTTCCATCTTAAGGCTAAATAATGTTTCACTTTATGTCGATGTGACATATTCTTCTGTTGATGGGCACTTAGGTTGAATTATTCTTCCTTTGATGGGCACTTAGTTTGATTCCCCCTTTTAGCTATTGTGAATAATGTTATTGTGAACAGGGGATATAAATATCTGTTCAAATTTTGGCTCTTTAAAAATCACAGCTACCAAAAAAAGCTTGGCATGGTGGCATATGCTTGTTATCCCCAGCACTTGGGAGGCTGAGGCAGGAGTATTGTCACAAGTTTGAGGCCAGCCTGGGCTACATACTGAATTTAAGGCTGGCGTGGAGTACACAGCAAGACCCTGTTTCCAAAAAAAAAAAAGTATGTAGCTAGAATGGGACTTGTTGAAGCATGTAGTGGATTCGTGTGTGTTTCTGAGGAGCTGCCACACGGTGTTCCTCAGCAGCCACATCTCATGTGTCAGCTCATGGGGCTCATGTTTGTCCACATACCACCAGCACTTTCTGGTCTTTTGCTGCTAGCCAGCCATGCTAATGGCTGCGGGGTAGACGCTTATCACGGTTTTGATTTTCATTTCCATAATGATTAGTGAGATTGGGTGTCTTTTCATATTTTTATTGGATAATTGTTTTTCTTTGGAAGAAATATCTGTTCAAGTCCTTTGCTCTTTTTTTTTTTTTTTTTTTACTTGATGCTACTGGGGATTGAACCCAAGGCCTTCATACTGAGCTACATCTTCAGCCCTTCTTATTTTTTTAATTTTGAGGCAAGTTCACCCTAAGTCACTAAGTGGCTCAGGCTGTACTCAAACAGTCTTCTTACCTTAGCCTTCCAGAGTACTGGAATTAATTTGCCTTTTTTATGGCTTGGTATATATTTTTAATTAGTATCTGTTTATGATACATAGTAATTACATTCATCTTGGAGATTTGGTACGTAGCTGTATCATATCTTAATCATTTTTCTTCCCCTTCCTGCCGCAACCTCCTGTCCCCCCATCTGTACATTTGTCTTTTCTTTTGCATTTTAAATACTTGTATTTTGAATTGGGATTTTCGTTTTGGTTTTGAGTTGTAGTCTTGTATAATAAGTATATACCAGATGCAGTGTACAGATCTCTCACCCCTTTCTGCGGGTTGCCTTTTCGCACTATTGCTAGTGCTCTTTGTCCCCAAATTTTAGAATGTGACGTCCTATTTATCCAGGTTTTTTTGCTTTCATTGCCTCTATTTTAGTGACATGTCCAAGGAATCATTGCTAAATCCAGCATTCTGAAGACTTTTCTCTAAACTTGTTACCATCTTAGTGCTTGTTTAGCTCCTTGATCTGTTTGAGTTAGTCTTTATAATCGGTGTGAGGCACAGGCTCAACTTTATTCCTTTCTTTTTTTGTGGTATTGGGGAGCAAATTCAGGACCTTGTGCTTGCCAAGCAGGTGCTTATGCCACTGAGCTAAATCCCCAGCCTAGGCCCAACTTTATTCTTTTGCATGTAAGGATCCCATTTTCTCAGCACCTTCTGTTGAAGAGGCTGCTTTTCCCCATGGGATGGTCATCATGTCAGTCTGGTAAAAACTCTTGACCGGCTTTAGTTCTCGGCTATGGTTTTTCCCATTCATCAGTGTGTCTCTCTTTATGTTAGTTCCATGCTGTTTTGATTCCTATATTTTTGTGTTAGTTTCCAGTTTATTTTTTACTTTCATTTTGATTTTTGTGTGGTTTCCAAGATAGAGTCCTGCTGGTAGCCCCAGCTGGTCTGGAACTGGCAGCAAACCTCCTCCTCAGCCTCCTGAGTGCTAAGTGGTCCCTCTCTTTTTCTCACGTAATACTACAGGACATGATGCTTTTTTCAGTCGGGTGAGCATCAGAAATCTTCCTTGCCGTTCGACACTGTATTGCAGTTTGGTTTTGTTGCCACCATTGGGGGTAGAGTTCTTTGAAGCTGTATCAGGGCTGCAGGGTTTGAACTCCCGTCTGACTGTACGGCAGAGGACCTCAACTAACCGACCTTTTCTGGTTTCTCTTCAGAATGGCCAGAGTTTTTTGGTCTTGGATGAACAAAGATTTGCGAAAGAAATTCTTCCCAAATACTTCAAGCACAATAACATGGCGAGCTTTGTGAGACAGCTGAACATGTGTGAGTACAGGCAGCTGCTTTTTGGTGGTGCTTGATGAAGCTTTTCTTCTCGTTCGGATGTTAGAGGAAGGCACTTGCATTGAGCATTCTTCATGTTTAACTTTTGGCTCATTTTAGTCATGTGAATTTTGAATCTCTTCCAGATGGTTTCCGTAAAGTAGTACACATTGACTCTGGAATTGTAAAGCAGGAAAGAGATGGTCCTGTTGAATTTCAGCACCCTTACTTCAAACAAGGCCAGGATGACTTATTGGAGAACATTAAGAGGAAGGTGAGCTGTTGTTAATGTAAATTACCTAGAGTATTGACATGCCAGAAGTCAAGAATGTACACAATACACAGGTGTTTTTCCTGAGATGAATTAAACTCAGAAACCTTGAACTGTTGCATGTGCGCACGCACGCACGCATGCAGTGCTGCACCGGCCCCGCCCTGTGCTCAGCTGTGCCTGGGCTTCTCTTCATGCCGAGAGGGAAGGGAGTACACACAGCCCTGTGACTGAGGGGCGGGCCATGCGTTGTGAGCTTACGGATCACTCCTGAATCAACTGAAAAGTAAGCTTTTGCTCGAGTAGCAGCTCCATGGAGGACTTCACTGTGCAACTCACTGCTACATCCTGTGTGTCCAGAGTGAGACCCTTGCATGTCATGGGCATGCCGTATCACACTGTTTAATGGATGGTACTGTATGGCACATTATGTGGAATGAGTCGATGAAACTTGGGGAATTACGGGAAGTTTGGCAGAATGGGGAAACAAAAAGGACCCTAAGCTGTTCCTGCTTGTGGGAACTTTAACTGCTTTTAGGATGATTATACCTTGCTTCCACTTACGTTGAGCTATGAAGTTCCTCTTTCCCTAGAATTCTGTCCTGGGCTTTTGGAAGCAGATCTCACTTATGAATAGGCTGCAAAAACATCTTTTAGGTTTAAATTGTAACTGTGGGTGTTTAGTGTATGGTTTTTCTTTGTTTTTTTTTGGAGACTGGGTCTTACTGTGCACTTCAGCCTGGTCTTGAGCTCACATTGTAGCCCAGGCTGGTCTCGAACTCGCAACAATCCTCCTTCAGCCTCCTGACTGCTAGGATTACAGGCATGCACCACTACGCCCGGTTAAATATGTTTGGTTTTCTACATTTGCTTTTTGGCAGGTTTCATCTTCAAAACCAGAAGATAATAAAATTCGTCCGGAAGATTTAACAAAAATTATAAGCTGTGCTCAGAAGGTTCAAATAAAGCAAGAAACTATGGAGTCCAAACTCTCAGAATTAAAAAGGTAAAGTATTTCCAAATACAAAGTATATGTTGGGGGTTGAAGGTTGTATGATATTTTAAATAGTCACTGTTGAAGCCAAATCAAAGATTTTTCTGCAAGTGTTGGTTCCCTTTTGATTGGTGGCCATAGACTGTACCCTAATTATATGTTTTAGTTGCAGTGATCAAAAGAATATATAGTACATCAAAATAGCTTGATGTGTAAGTTCACTGATGAAACAGTAGCAGATCTTTAAGTGAGTGTAAGAAATATAGTTCTACTTAGATAAGCTTTCACACAAATGAGGGCACACATTAAAAACTCCTACAAATTACCCAGCCTTTCGCTTATGGATGTTTCTTAAAATTCCTCTGTGTGGCCTACCTCTCAGGCAAAAGTAGGACAGGAGAAATAGGAAAGAAAGGGTACAAGAGGGCTGCCCTACTTCGTACTGGATCAGGCCTGGGAAAGGGTCTTTGGTCTTCAGAAGGGGCTTTACTTTGTTTTATTACTTAACCTGGTAGCATTTTCCTAACTGGCCATGGTAATAACTTACATTTTACTCCCTAAGTAGCTGGTATTTTTCCTCAATAATTGACGAGGACTTGAGGATGGTTAATTCATGTATTCTTTCTCCCGCTTTAAATGTGGGACATGAGTTACTACTGACTCCATGTCATCATCAAGAGTAACCTTGGAATTTGAGTACTTTTTCAGTAGGTATTATGCTTTCCAGCTCTTCATATTTTATGTAAGTGCTGTTTATTTCTTTTTTGTCTGCAAGCTTTCCCTTGATCCAGTTCTTTGCATCTCAGTTTAGCCCTTCGGGAAATGGATTCTCAAATTATCCTTTCAGATCTTACCTCCTGTACTCATAAGCAGATAACTCATCTTTAAATATAAGTTAAAAAAATAGCAGTTATTAAGTACTAGCAAAATCTTTACCTGTGTGTGTAAATTCACAGTCATTTTTATAATAGTCCAGGTTAAGGATGATGGCTTTTGTGAAGATTTTCAAAATACTGAAAATTAAAGCTTTTAATAGTTGGATTGTCTTCCATACCTCAGCCTATCAGTTCTGCTAATAGTTAATATTTAATTGAAGTTTCAGTTACAAAAAGATAAATGAATGAAAAGAAGCTGTTAATATTGGCAGGTTACTAGTTTGCTGTATCATTGGATATGTTTTTTTATTTTTAAATAAAGCATATTGTAATAGTTTGCATATGCTTGTGTTTTAGCCAGCTCTTACAAGAGTTTTAGAGTCTGACTTACAATTTAGTTTGACATCAGTAGAGAATTATCTCTATGATACTGGGCTTTTTCTCTCAGTTCTCTGAACTCAGAGGTCCTCACTCATAAAGTATAGTGATTCCTTTCTTGGTAGTTTATAGTGAAGTTTAAATAAGTAGAACACATAAAATGTTTAAGACCTGGAATACAAGCACATGGATAAACATCTCTTCCCTCTCTTTTCTGAAGTGAGTCACAAGGTTGAGTTGGTAGCCATACTTTAAAGGTTAGCTGATTTTTAAACATTAGTAATGAAACTGTCATTACTAGGAGTAAATTGCCTACTACTGTGTGGGTGCAGGTGCGTATCTTAAGTTTTGCGTATATATTGGCCTGGTATAGTTAAGTGACTCTAAATCTGCCACAGTAGTTGCTATTCCTATGTAATCTAAGATCTTTCCTAGTCTCACAAAAAGAAGTAGTATAGTAAAAACAAGTGTAGTTCCTTGGTAGCTCAAAGATACTGAGATGTGGTTTTCTAATTAGATTTTTTATTGGTTTTATTTCTTATTAATAAATTGTAGTGAGAATGAGTCCCTTTGGAAGGAGGTGTCAGAATTAAGAGCAAAGCATGCACAACAGCAGCAAGTCATCCGGAAGGTAAGAAGCTCTTTTCGCTGTGACTGACACCTGCATTGTTGAATGAGCACTGTGTGTGACTGAAAAATGTACTGGTAGTCAATTTCTCTTAGTTTTGGATACACAGAACTAAAATTATCAAATCGAAGCAGCTTACGCCAACTGTTCTGTATCTCTTTTAGCAATAACAGAAACATTTTGCTAAAGATGGTCATCCTATACTTCTAGATAATATCACAGCTCTTACAGTGGAAAGTGGTCTTCTGAGGTACTTGAGCTGTAGGAGCTTAATAAACTACTAGTTTCTTAACTGACTTTTTAAAATTGTAGCACAGTCTTTGTGTGTTTTGGTTTTTTTAGCTATATTTTTAGCCGTAGGCATGGGTAGCCTGGTTAGCCATGCAGAGGGGCAGTGAGTGCTGGGAAACGAGACCTGCACCGGCACAGCTGTGCTGAAAACAAGTGGCACTGGAGCCCCGGCTTGGCGGGTGGTGTCCACGATCCATCTTCACTCGCCAACTGCCTTTGTTAACAAGAGGTAAAGCATGAAGGTCTGCACAGCAGCTATTTTTTCTGATGAGTAAACAGGACTGTAAACACCAGGTTCTCTGGAGAGGAAGGTGAGGACTTTGGCGAGTTCCTGCTCCCGGAGGCTCCTGGACTAAAAATAGAGGTCTGCCGGGGGGCCTGGGAAAGTGGGGCCAGAGCCAGAGTGGGGATGGGCAGCAGATGCAGCCCTGGGCTCGCAGTCAGAGCAGTACGGGTGGTTTCTTAGCGTGTAGCGGAATTGAGTGCTGCTTATTCGAGGATGTGGACGGTTTTGAGTCTCCTCTTGCTAGTCTGTTTTGCGTGCAGCGTTTGCATGCTCGTGTAGAGTTAGCACATGAAATGTGTAGTCTAAAAACTTTACAGGTGATTGGAATGCCTAATCTGATTCAGAATATCTGATCTAAAATGCTCCACGCATTTTAATCTTTATTATAGAGGAAGTCTGTTAGTATTTCAGAAAATAGTGTTTTGGTTAAATGTAAATTTATAATATTCTACAATATGTAGATGTGTTTCCTGAAAACAAAGGTAGTTGATAAAATAGTTGTATTGCATTTCCAGTTTTCATGAAAATTAATGTATAGTCCATTTGGAGTTTGAGCTGTCTGTTGGGGAGTAAAGTTACATAATGCTTATTAGGAAAACCTGTAGTTTTTAAATCTGGCCTTGGAATTAATTCCTGACTGCCTAAATTTAAAGTTTGCCCTTGGATTCAGTGAGAGTGATATGTGTGAGACCAGTTAAAGAACTCTTCAGGTACAGAAGCTACACACTACAAATGTCGTCTTTTCCTCTGAGGAAGAGCCCTGCACAGTGTGATAGCAGTGTGTACAGAGAGCTGAGGTGGAGAGTAAATTCAGTCAGTGACTCATGTTCTCATCAAGCTAACCACTGGCATTTCTAGAATTTTCCTACAATACTTACAGATTTTAAAAGATTGATGTTGAACTGTTTCATAGATACTTTAAGCTTTAATGTCTGTTTATCAGCTGTCAGCATTTTTCTTTTGCATAAACAATTAGGGGCTTTTTGGGGCTCTAATTCTGTCTAAACTCTTCAGTTAAAGTGTCTCATTTTTGTCCTTTGAATATTTGGTATTGAGTGTAGAGCAGACAGTTTAGTAAGCAAGCCTCTTTGAGAGAGGAATGTGCTAAGCAATAGGTGTTCTTAATTGATAGTACTCTTTTAATCATGTAATTACATGGTCATTTCAAGTCAGTCTTCAGCAGTCTCAGTAGACCTCTGCTCACTTCGAGCCTTTGTCCGTTGCCTGTTTCCATAGTTTACCTTATGGTTGCAACGTGTTTAGCACGGTAGGTAGGGAGGATCCTCCACCAGTGGGTCTCATACAGTAACGTCAGCTGCAGGGCTTATTAAAGCTCAGCTGCTCAGGCTCAGCTGCTCTGAACTCCAGTTACTATTTAGGAGTTTCTGAAAATGTTCATTATAACAATCTTAGGCCACTATTGCCAGGCTGTGGACCACACCTGAAGAAACAGTATGAAGGTTTATTCACGTTGTTGAGATGTTTTCCCTATAAATTTAATCAGATGGTCAAGATTCATTCATTGTCCTTGATTGAAAAGAAAAAGCTTTTTTGACAGATACATGTCAACAGTAATCTTCATAGTATCAGACAGAAAACATTTCTAACTTCAAGTTTTATGATCTACTTTGAGAAAATTGGCCATTCCTTTGGCCTGTAATTATATTACTTAGTGTAAGAAAAATCTTCCCTGTCGAACACCAACTTTTATTTTTCATTTTAGTGCAATCTTCTTTAAAACATTTTAGACTGTGTCTAGTCAAGTTTGTTACTATCACCACTACAAAGAGCTGTCTGGAAGCTAATGTGACTTCCTGTACCCAGCTGTAAGATGTGTTCATATTTCAAATGTTAGCGTGTGGGAAATTCTGTGACTTAAAATTGAACAAAGATGTCATCAGACTTATTTTATGGGACTTATGAATATAAAGAATTAAAGAGTCTTGGTGGGAGAATTTTTATTTGTACTTTCCTTTCAGATTGTCCAGTTTATTGTGACATTGGTTCAGAATAACCAGCTTGTGAGTTTAAAACGTAAAAGGTAAGTCTTTATGCTAAAACGTTTTCACATATACATAGACGTTTTAGTATTTAGCTACAAATGGTCTGCAGTTCTGTGTATGTTCCTGATATACCAAAAGAATAGTCCTCACTTGTTAAATTATATTTGTATCCCCAGAGTGACCTTGGAGGTTGAGTGTTTCTTATCAAGTATTTTGGGGATCAGAAGTGGTTTTGGATTTCAGATATTTTTGGATTTAGGGATATTTATATCTATGAGGTATCTTTGGGGGCTGTAAGTTGAATGAGAAATGACATGTTTTATACACACCTTACTCCCAGAGCCTAAAGATAATGTTATATAATATTTTTAGTATTTTATGCACGAAACAATACATATCAGACTTACCTGAAAGGGCTAGGAGGGTCTGCATACTGTTGTGTGCCTGAATCTGACTGGCTAATCACACGAGGTCAGGTGTGGAGTTTTTTATTTATGGTAATCATATTGGTGATCAAAAAGTTTCTGATTTTGAAGCACTTTGGATTTTATATTTTTGGAGTGAGGATGCTCAACCTGTACTTTCTTCTGCTGTCAACTTTCTGATGTTTTTGAGAGGTAAGAATAGCTTAAGTGGTCACTTTATAGGCAGACGTACAGTTAATAAAGAATCTGTTTTTCATTACATTAACAGTTTAAAGTAGTGTTAGGAGGCCCATGTGAGAGAAATTCCAAGAACAGCCCATTCATTGAAAACAGACCAAATTTTATTTTCTCTCTTACCCTTTAATCCACTCATAGGTTTAAGAACTCTATCTTAACCGTAGGCTGTGACACCTATAAATGTCAGCAGCTGCCGTCGTCACAGCTGACCCCGAAGAATAATAGACGGAAGGGGTAGTTAGATGGAGGAGGCGGTCTCTTCAAGGCGAAGATGCGGTCCGGCTTTAGCTAGGGTTGCAGCTCTGTGGCTCCGCCTTTGCTCTCACTGCCTAGTTCTTACGGTGATCCCGGTTTCTTTTAACCATGTAAGAACAGTCTATAAAGAGTTGTTTGATTCAGTAGGCAGTCATGTTTATCTGTAGAGTAACTTAACTATATTTACTCTTAACAAACGATGGGAAAGAATAGAACTGAAAGTCCTGGGCAGCACTCATCGCCCAGGTTTATGTTCCCGAGATGCACCATGTTGAAGAGCCCCTGGCTGTCGTCGTGTTTGACTGGTTGTGTGGAGCTGGAGACCCAGCCCAAGACTTGCACACAGCTGGGCGAGTGCTCCGCTGCCGAGCTGTGGCCCTGCTGTTTGTGTGTCTGCACCACAGTCCTTTATTTGATAGGAAAATGTACTTGGGAGTGGGTACATTATTAGAAAAAATTAAACTCCTTATATTTTTGCTGCATGGAAACACATGAATTTTCTTTTGATTTCCAGGCCTCTACTTCTAAATACTAATGGAGCCCAAAAGAAGAATCTGTTTCAACACATAGTCAAAGAACCAGCTGATAATCACCACCACAAAGTAATTTTTTTAACGTTTATTTTGTATTCTACCAGATATAAATTTTACCATGGCATTATTCTATGCAGAGTTCAGTGAGTAATAGTGCCCATTCCCTACTTCTGTGAAGTCATGACATTTTTCATTATTTGCTTTAGATTATTTTTAAGAAGTCATTACAAATATAGTTGTCCTACTTGCCTATTTCTAAGCTTGTTTCTCCTTTCTCTCTTGAGATAGTATTTCTTTTTCTCCCATAGCTATTTCATATGTCTGCGTCTAGGAGCAGTATTTGTATTGTTTTGCATATATCTAAACTTCATAAAATTGCAATCATTTTGTAATATGTAACTTTATACTGTGACTTTTTTTAATTGCAGTTACTTTTGAGATTTATATAATGTTCAAGTACTGTATAAATTGAACATTATGGTAATGTAATTATGATAATGTAGTAAGATAATACATTTTTCTTTTGTCTACTGCTTCCAACTCCTATTATATATGTGCATCAACACTACTTTTCCTCTAGCAGCTTTAAAATAGTTTTATTTAATTTTCGCCAAAGGGACTGTGGATAATTTGTCAGATTTATATCCAGTTTTAGATTAGTCCGAAGTTCAGACCTCTTTGTAGTCATCGTACCATTGTTGCTTTTTTTTTTGAAGTGTTAGGGTCAGATCTCCGTGCTAAGCATTCCACTATTGAGCCAACCCTGTTACTTTCAGATCTTGGAATTAGAAATACTGCTTCAGATTTATTATTGAACTATCAAGACCTTCCAGTCAGAATTAACTTCAGATCTGATTCCTCTTCCAGCTGTTGTTTCTCAATAATCAAGCATATTTAACTATTGTGTTTGTAGGATTCAACGACTTTTAACTGGATTCATATGCTCTTGTATCTCTGTTACGTAGTGTTGAAACTTACAGGTTTTTTGCATTATAATACTGATCTTCGCCTGCTTTTGAGAATTGAACTTTTCTTTAATTGATAGAACTCGGTCCTGAATGTATCTGTAGCTTGAAAAGCCAAGCTGACACTGAAGTATGGAACAGCCAAAGTGCTGTCTATGTTTTAGTAAAGCCGTTTAGTAGGAATGAGTTGTCAGTGAAGCCGCTTAAGGTGAGATGATCCCTATCAACACCGTGGCCATCTGCTTATGCTCCCAGTGTCTGAAGTCCCCAGACTTTCTCTTTCTTAGGTGTAGACACATTAGAACTGAAGCACCTCCTGCGCGAACATTCCCGGGGTTATCGTACCCTGCTTCCTCAGTGAAGGTAGTAACTTAGGGGAGCAGACCGAGCACCACAGGCCTCTGCGAGGAGACAGTGCCAGTGCCATTCAGGGTGTGCATCCCATGAGGGCGGAAGGCACGGCTGCTGTGCTTGCTGTTGGATTTGCAACATTTGAGAAATTGTGCTACGTGTGTCCGTCTGAAATGATGCCCAGTGTGGTGGTCAGTATGATGTCAACTTTCACAGTGTACTTTTCTCCCTTATATTTTAGGTTCCACACAGTAGGACTGAAGGTTTAAAGCAAAGAGAGAGGATTTCAGATGACATCATCATTTATGACGTTACTGATGATAATGCAGAAGAGGAAAATATCCCAGTTATTCCTGAAACGAATGAGGATGTTATAGCTGATTCCTCCAAGTAAGGAGTTTGTGAAATACAATTTATGAAAATATTTAAATGTTAAGAAACCAGTTTTTTTCTCTGATGACCTTCAGCCAGATAAAGTGCCCCCCATGCCAGCAAAGAAGTAGTAAGAATTGATTTTTAGTTTAGATTGTTAAAACAGTTGCTTCTCTGTGCCCTTGTATCAAGTGAAGTGTCAGTACCTGTGATTAAGCTGCTTACCCAAGAAACTGAAGACTGTATAAACCTTTGAGTTTGGGGAGTTTCCACAAGTTAGTGGATAGATGCAATGTTCTGAATCAGTCTGAAAATGTGATTGGTTCTTCTGTTCCACTGATCCAGCTGCAGCCAGTACCCTGACATTGTCATCGTCGAGGATGATAATGAAGATGAGTACGCACCTGTCATTCAGAGCAGTGAGCAGACAGAATCAGCCAGGGAGTCCCCGAGTTCCGGCGGTGATGGCAGCAGCCCTCTCATGTCCAGTGCTGTCCAGCTAAACGGGTCCTCTAGTCTGACCACGGAAGACCCTGTGACCATGATGGACTCCATTCTCAACGACAACATTAATCTTCTGGGAAAGTGAGCGCTGGTGGGGGTGGTCTGAAGTCCCCTGCTTTCCCCACTCACTGTGCTATCTGTCCAGCTGTCAGATGGGCTTGGTCTCAGAGGATGGACCCACTGCTCTGTTTTTCTGTTGGCCAGGGTTGGGCTGTTGATGATGGAAATTTAATTATTCCAAGAGTAGTTTTGAAATTTTCCTGGGAAGTTCTTAAATTTCTGTAGTGCAATGTTTGTTTTGAGTATCTGTGTTTTTGATTTTATGTAATTATACCAGGACTACAAATTAATACAATTACTAGTAATAAGGAGAAGAAGGTAAATCAGACTATAATGTTTTGGAATCTTATTTTCTGTAGATATTGAAGTTTTGTGTGGAGGCTGTGAGTTTCTTGGTCGGTCACATTTTCAGGGTCCTGAGTTGTGGATTGGTTCTCAAGGTTAAAAACTGGTAAGGACCCAGGAGTTGTTGGGAGTGTTATGTTGAGTCAAATTGCAGTGATGATTTAAATGGCAGGTTTTGTTTTTGTTTTTTGGTACTGGGAATCGAACTCAGGACTTCGCACTTACCAGGCAGGTGCTTGTGCTGCTGAGCTATACCCTAGGTCCTAAATGTCAGATTGAGAAGACCTAACATTTCCTTTTGAACTCATTCTTTTCTCAGGGTCGAGCTATTGGACTACCTTGACAGCATTGACTGCAGCCTAGAGGATTTCCAAGCTATGCTGTCGGGAAGACAGTTCAGCATTGACCCAGACCTCCTCGTTGATGTAGGTAGTTGGATAAGCTTCATTCTGCTGCTCATATGTCTGTTTAGATGAACTATTTAGAAACAGTGCATCTGGTCCCCACCCCGCCACCTTTTGGTTTGCATTTTCTTTGATTGAATGGTTTTGTCTTAGAGGATGAAGATAACGGGGTTGGGATATTTGGGGAGATTGATCGCTACTCACCCGTGAGGGGAGCTCAGTTATTTCCCATAACAGCATCTTGGTTCTCTTCATTAGTGTTGGACCAGGCCTTGCCTGGACTTGGTGCTGTGTTGTGCTGGGCTTTAGAATAAATTGCCTTGAATGGAGATCAGTGGAGGTATTAGAAGTACCAGGACTCAACATGGAGATGCTTCTTAATACTTCAGGAATTATTTCATTATATTTGCTGTGGTTTTGGTATCATATGCCTTGAGTTCCAAGTGCTCCCTGTGCCAGTCCTCCTACCTACATACCTGGCCTGGTGTGGTGCGGTGTGAATCCTCCCATCTGCACACCTGGCCCGGTGTGGTGCAGTGTGAATCCTCCTCCCATCTGTGCACTTGACCTGGCGTGGTGCGGTGTGAATGCTCCTATCTGCACACCTGGCCCAGCATGGTGTGGGTGTGAATCCTCCTCCCATCTGCGCACCTGGCCCGGCGTGGTGTGGGTGAGAATCCTCCTCCCATCTGCGCACCTGGCCTGGTGTGGTGCGGTGTAAATCCTCCTATCTGCGCACCTGGCCCAGCATGGTGTGGGTGTGAATCCTCCTCCCATCTGCGCACCTGGCCCGGCGTGGTGTGGGTGTGAATCCTCCCATCTGCACACTTGGCCCAGCATAGTGTGGGTGTGAATCCTCCCATCTGCACACTTGGCCCAGCATAGTGTGGGTGTGAATCCTCCTCCTATCTGCATACCTGGCCCGGTGTGGTGCGGTGTGAATCCTCCCATCTGCGTATCTTGCCGAGTGTGGTGTGGGTGTGGACCCTACCCCCATCTGTTCACCTGGCCGGTGTGATGTGGTGTAAATCCTACCCCCTTCTATGCCTGGCCCGGTGTGGTGTGGGTGTGAATCCTCCAATCTGTGCACCTGGACCGGTGAGGTGTGGGTGTGAATCTTTTCCCCATCTGTGTACCCAGCCTGGTGTGCTGTGGGTGTGCATCCTCCTCCCGTCTGTGCACCTGGCCCAGTGTGGTGTGGGTGTGAGTCCTGCCCCCATCTGTGCCTGGCCCGGTGTGGTGTGGGTGTGAATCCTGCCCCTGTCCGCCTCGCCGAGTGTGGTGTGGTGTGAATCCTGCCCCCATCTGTGCCTGGCCCGGTGTGGTGTGGGTGTGAATCCTGCCCCTGTCCGCCTTGCCCGGTGTGGTGTGGGTGTGAATCCTGCCCCCATCTGTGCCTCGCCCGGTGTGGTGGTGTGAATCCTGGTCTGTTTTTGCTGGCTCCAGCTCCTGTTCTCTGGTTTTCTTCTCCCTTTGTCCTGCTTGTTCTTTTTCTCATGCAGCGTTCCACATGGCCTTGTCCTACTCCAGTGAACCTTGTTCTTTTCTGTTTTCATTTTCTCTAATTTTTTTTTTTATACCAGGTATTGAACTCAGTGCCTCAAGCTTGCCAGGCAGGCACTGTGCCCCTGAGCTACACCCTCAGGCCCCCACTGTGTCTTGTGAAAAGTCTTTCTTTTGAGGAGTGTTTTGCTCCTTTATCTGGGTTTTCTCCTTCACTGCAGCTCTGTCTCTTCGGAAGACCCCTGCAGAGCTCTCAGCAAGGCGGGAAGCATCAGTTCTCCCTTAATCCTCAGCTTTCTCTCCAGTTCAGTAACTTACCGGCATCTCTCTGTGCTTCCCATTGGCCTTGGGACGTTCCTGGGTTGTCGCCCTCCCCTGTCAGCAGCACCGCACAGGAGGAGCATGGCTTTCTTTGAAGCTTGGCTTCCTTTGCCAGCTGGTGTCACCACCTGAGTGAATTGAGCTTCTGCGTGATGCTGTGCTTCTTGCATTCATCCTTGTTGGCCCTTCCTGATTCTGTCGGTCATGTCTCCCTTCAGAATCCAGGGCTTCTCACAGCAGTTGTTCCCTCGGTCGCAAGACTGACAGAAACTCACGATCCCGGCCCCCGCAGACCCTTGTAGCCTTCAGCTGGACCACCCAGCTCAGCCTGAGCACTGAGTGAACAAGTCTGTCTTCAGCCGCTCCTCACAGAGAAGCATTCACGGGTCTTAGTGCCCTGAGCTGTGTCTCTGCTCTTAGTCTCGTTTCCTTTCTTCTTCGAGGAAGTGCGTCCCCTGTGGGCCAGCTCGTATACCTGTCCTCTTGACTGTTTTTTATCTTCCTGGGTACAAATCTTCCCTATCTTAAAAATGAGCATTTTTTTTAACCTTTCTGTTTCTCTTAATTCCATCAACTAGAAAACTTGAGATGAGTGGCTGTATTTCTTACATCGTTTTTGTGCAGTCCCTTCTGAAACCTTGTGTTCCTTCTGTGCTACCTAAGTTTCTCATAATAAGTAGGCTGAGGGTTTTTTCCCTTCCTTTTTTGTTTCCCTTAACCAGTCTCCTGAGCTGTGACAGTGGAACAGTAGAGGCAGCTCTTGTGAAAGCAGGTCTCGGGCTGCTATATCACTTAGAGTATATTGTGTATCAATGTGGGAAGTTAACCATTGTCAGTTTCTCCATCTCTAAGTGTAGCTAATGCCTCACAGGAAGGGCTGCTACAAGAAGTAATGATAATGAGTGCTGGTGTTAGCTGCGCTGTAACGCTGTTGAACCCTGCAACCCACAATTGTTTTACTTCATTTGAGATGAGTGACTTCGTTGACTCCAGTGCCCTCCTAACCATTCTGTTTCTTCTCAGGAGCTTTGCTTTTCCCACTGTCTTCTGTTTGTGATTATTCTCCAAGGCCCCCGCGATTTTACCCGCTTTTTCCTACTTCTCTTTCTGCTCTTCCTCTCTGAAGAGGTTGTGGCAGGTAGGATTGTTCTGGCACGCGTATCTCCAGTTTGTCATGTTTTTAAAAGTGAACGTGGCTTGAATTCTGATTCTATGCCTTTGGGGTCACTAGTTAGATCTTGCCTCATCTTACATTCAGAGGCAAACTTCCTTTTTTTTGGTGCCGAGAATCAAACTCCTGGCCTCGTGGTGCTGCTGAGCTGTGTCCCTGGCCAGTGCCGCACTTCTTACTCCTGACTGGCTCCCTTTCAGCTTCCCTGCTTTCCTCCTGCAGTGGCACCAGACTTACTTCTGCTTGTTCAGGAGAGCTACCCTGGATTACCTGCTATCTTCTGTCTCATTACTCCCAAAATCCTGTGTAGTTTGTAAACTCCGTTCAGGTCCTGCTGGCTTTGTATTTCACTGTTGCTTTCTCATGCAGGACCCTTGTTATTTTATCCTCGAATCATGCTGTGTTTTCATAAACGAAAGACTGAAATGCAGAGATAGGCTAAGAACACTGGCGATGTGTGGCCACTCTGCAGAGTTCTCCTGGGTGACCCACAGCTCAGTCAGCTGCAGGGCTTGGCCTCTGGATTCCAGCAGCTGTGTCTGCGGCTTGCCTGCTTTCTGGCTTTGATTTTGCAGCATATGCCTGCTGGGAATACCTGAGAGGTCCCCTGGCTTGGTGAGGAAGACAGGTGAGAACGCCATGCTGGCCTTCGCGGGTGTCCACCTCAGGAGAGCAACGTCCCGTCAGGCCTCTGAAGACAGGCCAGGGTGCAGGGGTGACCAGTCATGTGTGCTGTCTGCTCCCAGGGTCTGAGCTCTGTGTCCACTCAGGGATCAGTAGGTGAGATGAAGAGGGAAGGAAGTAAAAAGGAAAGGACAAGCAGGGATGTTTCTGAGACCACCTTTACACGAGCTTGATGGAGCCTTGAGGAAAGGAACCAGCGTCTGGAGAGCAGGAGAAAGAGGGTACCTGTGGCCCGTGCCTTTTGCTCAGTGACGCATCTCCTCAGGTCATTCCGAGGTCCTAGTGCTGGTAGGTAGGGCGGCCTCCGCAGCTGGCCTTGCTCTGCTTTGAAACTGTGTATATAACAGCTGTTCAGCTAAGGACATCTGTGTCATTGGGGCTGGTCTTACCCGTCTCCCGGACATAGCGCACCTTCTTTGTGGTTGCTAATGCTTCATTACCTCCTCCAAGTCCTAACCGTTCTCGAGGGGCCAAGACACAGCACACGCCCTGTTCGGTGCCATTGCGAGCGTGTCTCTGCCCACTTTCCTCTGTCGCATTCTTTGAATTCCTGGTGCCTTTGGGTCCCACTGTCCTTCGTTGCCCCATTGGATGGTATCTGAATGTGTCGTGGCTCTTTGGCCCTGGTCTTGTCTTCCAGACTGTAAGCTCTCTGGAGAGCAGGAATGTTGTCGTGGTGTTAGTTATTTGTCAGATGTTCAGGAAATCCCCCATGGAATGACTGATTCGAAGCCATGACTGAAATGACAATTTCCTGTAAACCAGCTAGAGCGCAGTGAGTAGTGACCCTAACACAGGACTTCCATGGTGAGCCAGGTTAAAAAGAGCTAGACAGGGTTGTCTTGCTGTCTGAGGGCTCGCCTGGTGGGGACAGTAGGTGCCAGGCATAGAGCAGTTTCTGTAAATGGGTCAGCTAATGAACAGAGGCTGGATGAATGTTCAGTGTCAGGACCGAGTACTCAGGCTGGCCTCGGTGCTGCAGAACGCCGGAGGCACTTAGGGAGAGGGGAGATGAAAGGCCCTGACCCTGAGTGGAATAAGGTGGAGAAGGGAATTCGGGAAAACCAAGGTCTCCTGCAGTGGCTCGCCTCCAGGTTTGAAGAGAAGCTCGGTGCGTGAGAGCCCTCTGGCGTGGCCGCCCAGCCCTGCTTTTGTTTCGTTCTGTTCTTTCCTGCGTTTCTCTTCTGAACCCGTTCGCCTGCATAGAAAGTTCTAGTGCAGGAGTTAGAGCTCTTCCCTCACATGATTGTATAAAAACTTTGAACACACAAGTCTTTTTAAAATATTTTTTTAAACTTATCATCTTTCTTGTTTGGTCTTTCAGCTTTTCACTAGTTCTGTGCAGATGAATCCCACAGATTACATCAATAATACAAAAGTAAGTTTTAATTCATGTTGCTGTCAGGACCCATAGCTATAAAAATCTGAAAAAGCTTCTAGTAAGTAGAGAGCAGTGTCCTGCCAGGTGCAAAAGCGTTTCCTATGCTCTTCCTGTATGCGTGCTCAAGACCGTGAAATGGGAGGTGAGACGTTAAGCTCGGTTACGGGCAGAGCATCACTGAGTTCTGCACAGGGAGACGAGCTCGGTATGAATCAGAGGTCACCACATCTTGCCCTGTTTGGATACTATTGAAATCAGCAATAAAAAGGATTTCATGTTTCACATGCTGCATTCCATATTCTTACTCATCCCCTAAACTTTAGTTTTTTTTTTAATTGAAAATTTATTGCTACTTATGGTTAAGTTTCACCACTGCATTAGCATACATTAAAAGCTTAGGAATTTGTACTAATTGCAAGGGATTCCTAACTGGGTTACAAGGAGCTGTCGGGAAATGGGGGGGTCATCAGCAGGTGCGGAGGGGCTGTGCTGTGGCTTTGCACAGCCTGCTGTCCTGACTAGGCGTGTGCTCCCCTCCCCCTCGGAGTGTTAGTAGCCCTTATTTTTTATGGAATTCAAAGATAAGTGTGAATTTCAGAATATGAAGTCAATTTTGCTTGATTCTTGTTCTGTATAATGTAAGAATGAGCACATGTCAAATAAATACGGATAATTACGGTGATTACGGTTAAATTGTTTCATTGTTATTTGTGAGGTGGTAACCTAACTAGATTTTCTACGTTTTCCCAGTGACAGCCTGGCTAAGTTAGAGCCTGAAGAGTCTATGAATCAGGAAGTGGTTATGGGTTCAGTATTTGAGTGATTTATATCACAGGTTGGCATGCTTAGGCCAAGAATAAGCATTCCTGGTTTTGTAGGGTCCGTGTTCTTTGTCCCGTGTTCTTTGTCTTAACAAGTATCCTGAGATACTACTAAGTATCTCAGGTGTAATGCAAAGGAAATTATAGACAATTCAGGAAAGACTACACTGTGTAGCGACACACACCTGTAATTCCCGCACTCTGGCAGGCTAAAAGCAAGACAGTCAGTTAAAGCCTAGCCTGGACAGCTCAGTGACCTAGTGAGACTGGGTCTCAGCATAAAAACGAAAAGGGCTGCAGAATCTCATTGCAGAGCGCTGGCTGCAGTCACAAAAAATAAAATTAATTAACTTGTAGCTCTGTTCTAATAAAACCTTTTTTACAAGCACGGAGCATGCTGAATTTGGCACATAGATCATTTACTGATGTCTATAGGGTAAGATTCTGTTAATAAGTTCAGTTGTTGTAATTCATATTATCATTTTTGAGTGTTACCAAGTCATGCACCTTAAACTGAATAAACCCATGTGGTGTTACTTCAGTGAATGTGCTTGTTTACTTATTGCTAGACAATGAGTCATTGTTTTTGGATGATCTTCCTTTAAAAATCGATAGTTTGAATACATTTTTCAGAAATAGCAGTTAAGTAGCAAATTGCATATTCTGTGTTGCTATGAAAAAATTACATTGGAGAGTAACATTTATTATAGTTTTGAATTTAGATCAGTGTTTTCAAGTAATCAGATCTTCTCTTACTGAATTGTTCGTGCTGAGGAAGATAGGGCATAGGTGAAAAGGTTTCCTAATGAGGGTTCCTTCTACTCCTCCATATGGCTGGCTGAGTGGCCACCATGATGAGAATTTTCACAGGAAACGAAACCCATTTGTCAGGCTGGTTTTCATGTTTTAGGAAACAAGTATTACTCTTAGAAAATACCTATTCCAGGGAGTATATAAATGTGTATTCTTACGTGATGAATGTTTATGTATTTATTGTGAAAGCTAAATGATGAAATACCGTGATAAAAACTTTTGGGAAGATTTAATCATCTCTCTTTATTTTGGGGCTTCTTTCTGAATCCTGGGAATTTACACTGTTGCATTTTATAATGAACATTAAGGGGCTTTTAGGACTTCTTAGGTGGATGTTTATTTCATCATACATTATTAACCAGCTTTCAGAAATCTAGGACTTAGGTATTCACAAAAAGTTACGAACCTCAGCACCTCAGTTTGATCACTGAAAAGATTTTAACTCCCCTATTGCAATCAAATGTAAGGAGAAAAGACAGTGGTTAAAGAATCCATTTAAGTGACAGGGAAAATTTAAGAGCCACAAAAAGGAGGAGAAGAATCACCGCCTCACCCTGAGACTCCCAAGCTCGGAGCTGGTCTAGGGGTGTCAGGCTGAGCTACTCCGCATGTTTACGAGCGAAGAGAAATGGGACACACTTTTAATCGGAGCTAGCTAAGATGACTTTAATTGTTTAAAGTGCTAATTATCTCTCAGCATTTCAAACCATCTGTCTTTGATCTATTCCCATGTTTTACCCTTGACAAATTTTGTCTGTATGTATACCCTGCTCTTTTCCAATTCCTGACCTCTCAGTTCAGGCTCTTCCTAATCCCTCTGAGAACAAACAGTTCTCTGAACCAGTCTTGGTGCCTGTACTCTCATTTCCGTCTGATCCCTGTTCCTGATGTTTCCCTTTCCCACATATTTCAGATAGCATATCAGTATGTACGTGTTGTGTCAGTTTTAATTTCCAGTGCTTTTCTGGGCCATACAATACATGAAACCAGTATTTTTACATTTTTTTCTTGCAGTCTGAGAATAAAGGACTGGAAGCTACCAAGAATAATGTTGTTCAACCAGTTTCTGAAGAAGGAAGAAAATTGAAGTCCAAACCAGGTAGATACAGAGGTACTACAGATTGTGGTACGTTTGCTTTTAGGACTCCTGTGTAGAAACTACAGGCTGCCAGAGAAGGCCTCGTGATCCTGGACAGTGATCACACAGTGCCCTGGTTCACCTCTGTGCCTAGTGTCTCAAGGGTCTATCAGGGAGGGAAAATTGAATGAGTAGGATCATCGGGTTGAAAAGTCATTTTTTTTCCTGTTGAAACTGGGCAAGCTGAGTGAACCACCTATCTTAATTAACAAGTAAAAGCGTGGCTTCTCTGCCTTGTGATATAATAACGTTCTGCCCGGAGGGAGCGTGTGGCCCTGTCCAGCCGTGTGAGTGTGTGCTGTCTTTGCAGACAAGCAGCTCATCCAGTACACGGCCTTCCCCTTGCTCGCCTTCCTCGACGGGAACCCCACATCTGCCGTGGAGCCAGGGAGCACAACGGGATCAGAAGAAGCTGTGTCCTCTGCAGAGAAGCCCATAGAGGTGGACGAGCTCCTGGAGAGCAGCCTGGACCCAGAGCCAACCCAGAGCAAGCTGGTGCGCTTGGAGCCATTGACTGAGGCGGAAGCCAGCGAGGCCACCCTGTTCTATTTATGTGAACTGGCTCCTGCACCCCTGGATAGTGATATGCCACTTTTAGATAGTTAAACCCCCAGGATGCCGGACTCCATGTGTATATATTCATCAGAATGATGAACTATTTATTTCAAGGTATCGTCTGGTACTTTTTTGTAAGTTGCTTTGTTTTGTTCTAATCGGACACTGTGGGATGAAAGCACTACCCTGCTTTCTCACCACACTGCAGCGCTTTCAGATGTCACTCAGCCGCCCGGCACACAGCCTCATGCACACTGCTGGTGCGGCTTTCAGCTGTTCGAATGCCACTTCTCCAGTTGTGGTAATTTGGATTTCGTTTCACTGTGACCATTGACCGAGTTAAACTTTTGTTTTACTTGTTCCATGCTGTCCGTTCAAGTGTAAGTCACTAAACTAAGCAATTTCTTCAAGCTTTGTCTGTTTCAGTTACCTTTGAGTATTTCCCCTTGGCTTCTTCTAAAACTGGGAACATAAAGTGCCTGTATCTTATAAAACTCTGATTTGTCTTGATCCAGAGAAGTTCACCCATGGTTGCAGGAAAGGCAGCATTGCACACTGCTCCCTGGCTGCCACCCCAGCTCCGTACAGAGCCCCGTGTGGGCCGGCTTGGAGTCAGCCCAGCCATGGAGGTGGACTCATTTTAAGTGAAAGTTTCTGGTTTGTGTTTTTTTGAATGATACTATTTAGTAAAATAAATATAATGAATATTGAGTACTAGTGTTTATTAACCTGTCTTCTTTGGAAGTGGAACCACACAAATCAGCTTTTCCTTCTCTGAGGAAGAAACTGGCTTTAAGCTGTCTCTTGTCTGTTACAGTCTCGATGTGTCACACCGAGGTCTTTGTGCCTCATCTGAACAAAAGGGCTGTGTAATGCAGCAGTGGGACAGTGTGTTTCTAAATTTCATGTATTTTAAAGTTGTGCTTTGTTAAAAGACTTGCTGGCTTGTTTTCTGTGTTTATAATAAAGACCTGGAGAACCACACCTCTCGTTGTTGCAAGTAAAAGCAGTGTTGCGAAGAGAGGAACAGTGAAGTACGGAGATACTTATACCACCTCCCGGCTTTGGAGCAGTGGACAAGGAGAACTGCAGATGTACTACAGGTTTCGGCTGGTTTGCTTTCAGGACTCCTAAAGTGACAGCTACGGTGCCGTCACTTGAAACGTCCACCTTCAGGTTCACACTGGAAGCAGTGTAGTTAATCCTCGAACACTGCTGCAGAGCTGCTGAAGGAGAGGCCAGGGCAGCCTTCTTGTTGGCTGTCTTGAGTCTTTCTGAGGGTCTCAGAATTTTCCTTCTATGATGTTGATATTCAAAGAAAGAGCTAGTTGGACAAGGCCCTGGGTTCAAACTCTAGCACCACAAAACAAAACAAAAAACAAGGCCCAGCACAGAGGCTGAATGTTTTAGGTCTTGACCCAGGAACGTGGGCTCTGAATGACTTTCTATACCTGGGCACCCTGGGCTTCACTGTGGAGTGAAGACGTCACTTTCCCAAAGCTTGTTAGGGTAAGGAGAGCTTAGAACGGGAGAAGAAATACAAGATACCTTTCGTCTTTCCTTCCCCCTTCTCACTGTAGAATATAATCACGTTCATTTTCTTGAGGGCATTTTGGAGTCCTGAAGCTCTCTAAAAACTACTGCCAATTTAACATAACAGTAGTGTACTTTCAAAAATGTATCTAAATACTGATGATTTGATCTGTATCATAATTCAGTTTACCCCCAAAGAATCATCCCACTTTCATAAGTTCTCCATTGATATGGTCCGAGTCCTCTAACGCAAAAACAAAAAAGATTCCTAGGAATTAAAAAATACCCATCTGTATTTTAAGCACATAGATGACCATCAGTATAAATACCCCTTGTCTAGAGCAGAGACCTTAGTTACTGGCCGTGCCATTGCCTCTGCCTGTCAGCTAGAATTTTTTCCACCTGTGCAGTGAGTAACTAGCTATAAAGGAGAAAAAATGTGTAGCACTTCTGGTGTGTTGCGATCCCTGCCCTTACCCGCACGTGCTCGCACATACAGTCCTGACTGGCTGAGCACATTCTCACATTCCATCACCTCATAATTTTTTCCTTTTGTCTGTTTGCAGTCCATCATAATTCTCATACCTGACTTCTACCATGTATCAAAAATTAATATTGTGAATGTGTTCTGCCAACCATGTGAGATTGTGTGTATCTATGTATGTGAGAATAAGCCTGAGAGACACACACACATGTATGGACAGAAGAAATAAGAATGATCAAGCTAATTCTAGTTAGTTATATTTCAGGATACATGCTTGCTAATACTGTCAAAAAGATTTCTGTTTTTTCAAGTGTTGGAAGGTTTTTATTTTATTATCTTAATTTTCAATAACTGCTTCAAGTGGTTAAGGAATGAGTTTCAAAGTGGTTTTATTTTGGAATTAGCATTGAAATGTCACCTTTCAAAGAAAACCCTCACTTTGGATCTTGATACACAATGCGGGCGGCTTGAGCCACTGGTGCTTATCCCATTGGGCAGCTTGAACCACTGGTGGTAAATGGAACTAATCACTCTTACTGATCTTTTTACTAATAAAATTAAGAAAAAGTCTTATGACTGGACCAAATTAGTATATTGCCTGAATTGGAATTGCTTCCTAAATATAAAAATATCTTTCATACCAATTAAAGTTACAATGAACAAATTTCACTAAAATAAAAAATGTATATTTATGAATAGTTTGTAATTCATTCCCTAAATTTGAACATGGACATTTTACAAATATCCATCACTGGTGCATAGAAAATGCATTTACAACTGCTGTACCACAAATTTAGCTCTATTATGATTTTTTACCATTGTAAGGTTTTCCTAAGGACCTGTAAGAGGACGTCAGGTCTGCTAGACCAAAGCCTTTGCATTACTGTATTCAAAGACCCCCTGAGAAGTGGGACAAGTTACCCACTGTGGAACGGGCGTGCACAAGCCCGCTGGAACCAACAAATGCCAATCAGTCACCTGGCGGCGAGACCGGAATCATGGCCTCATCGTTGATCACGTTAAACCAGCCATGTGCAGCTTTCATGAGTGCCGGGAGAAGGATGTCAGTTCACTGGCCAGCTGCTCGTCAGTCCTGGACACAGGAGGGCGCACTTAGTTCTCTCTCCCTCCTTGTTACCTGAAGTTGACTTGTCATAGTGTTTACTGTCCACTAATACAACAGTCTAAATTTTGATGACCTTTTCAATAGAAACACAAAAATTTGTCAGATTACAATTTTAGTGGAGTAAACAGGTCTTTAGATTTTACTGTAAGGATAGGTACTGAGCATCAACTGTATTCATAAGAAATTTCATCACTAATACAAGTTGATAAAGCAGGCTATTTTGTTACCGAAGTGTGGCTCAGTTCTTTGCAATGTACTGTGAGGTTATTTTTATGCTGTTACCAGTAGGTAACTCAGATCACCTTTTAATTTTGTTGAAAGCAAAATTTTTTTTAACTCGGTGTCATTCAGTTTCTCAACAGTATTTTTAAATGTCCACCTGTGGGGCAGCGAGTTTTTCCAACGTGCCTTGGTCAGGTCTAGAGTGGGTAAGGGGCACCCTTGTCTCGGGGTGGAAGGAGTAATGGTTTCAAGGATAAGACCTAGTTTTGAAATTCTTTTCAAGCAAATCAGCTTCTGGTGCACATGAGATGAAAATGGTATTCAGTATGGGATGAGATTCTTAAAAATCCAGTTTACCAGAGGTTAAGTACTGAAAATCTAATGCGATACAAAGAGAACACAAATTACTAGAATGAGTTTTAGAAATGTTTATTAGATATTGTGAATACATATAAAAGTAAAAAAGTAGATTTTTCTACAGATGTTTTACCCAAACTGAATACAGCATGCATAATCCTGTAACTGCTAAATTGTACCAGCAGTTAAACACTTTCCCTGCAGACAACTCCAGAGGTAGTGTCTTCCGAGTACGTTCCACGTGTATGACCATGTGAAGTTCATGTGGGAGCAACAACGCACCTGTGCTTACGTGTGTTTACACAGGAGTAAATGACACAGGGACCGAGGGACACGGCACTCACGCTTACGAGGTATGCATTGTTTGAGAATGGGGTTTAATTAGATGTAAGATTGCAAATTTAGGACAACCATTAAAAATGTTTAAAAAGGAAGGAAAACAGAATCCTGTAAGATGGCGTGGTAAATAAGGTCGGGCATGATGGTGCATGCCTGTAATCCCAATACTGAGGCAGCTCAGGCAGGAAAATCCCAGTAGTTTGAGGAGAAGCTGGGCTACATGGACAGTTCAAAGTCAGCCTAAATTACACAGCAAGGCTCTGTCAAAATAAAAAAGCCCAATTACACTGACAGAAAAATAACAAGACAAATACAACAAAGACCACAAGTAGACAGTAATAATGTACATATTTCTCAGTAACAACTTTGAATGTCAGTGAGATAAATGTACCAATTAAGAGATGGTCAAAGTGGAATGAAAACGAAGATCCAACTATATGTTTACAAGAAACCCACTCTCAGTGGAAGGACATAAATATACTATGCTAACAACCAATGAAAAAAGGAAGAGTAGCTATATTAATTTCTAACAGACTATAGAACAAGGATTTCCATCAGGCACTACCTGACAGAGGGCCCACTGTGCAGAAACACACAACCAAAGAAAAGCGTTATTACATAAGGCAAAAACTAACAACTGCAGGGAGAAATAAGTAAGTATTCTAGTTGGAGACTTCACTCCTCTACAGCAATGGAGAGAGTCAGCAGACAACATCATTAAGGACGTTAAACTCAACACCAACACTGGTTAACTAGATCTAAGTGACATACATACCTAAAGATCTATACCAACATCTCACTGACACTACACGATTTCATCCAGTAACAAGATACACATTCAAGTTTGCACAGAACATTCACCCTAGATACAGGATATTCTGGGACATAAAATATACCTTAGTAGATTTAAACATAAAAATCACAGTATCTGCCCTCAAAATGGAATTAAGCTACAAATTAGTAAAAAAACTGGAAAAAATCTCTAACAGACATTAAGCAACACATTTCTCAATAACCTGAATAAAATACCCCCCAAATTTTAGAACTACTTTTAAGTAAATGAATTCATCAAAATCAGTGGAGTTTAGTGAAAGCAGTTCACACGGAGTTTTACAGCCTTAAATGCATGCATAAAGAAGGTCCAAGCTTCCAGAGTAGAAAACTAGAAAAGGAAATTAAATCCAAAACAGAAACACAGCAGAAACCAAATAAAAACAAAATCAATGAAACTAAAAACTGATCTTTGAAAACCCTCTTGACAGCTAAGAGAGAAAGATGCAGATTACTAAGGCCAGAGGTGAACAAGGGGTCCGCTTCAGGGTTACAGGAACAACAAAGGCAGGCCATGAGCAAGGACATGCCCGCAAATATGTTTACCCTAACGAAAGGAACCGAGTTCTTCAAAGATAATGTCAACTAGATCCACCTGTACCTTTAAAAACAACCAGTAATTAAAACAGTTCCCGTGTGACTTCATGTGGGTGGTAGCAAATGCATAAGGGAGTCTCTGCCATCCTCTAGCCTCGTCCATGGTAAAGGTGGACACTTCCTAGTTGTGTGAGCTCAGCATCACCATTCTGGAACCACACACAAACCACACGACAGCTAGACTCATGAGCACAGATGTAGCACATTATCAACTAAATATTAAATCGAATTCCAACAATATATAAAAATACACACAGGACAGAGCTTTGTTCTAGGTATGTACGGATTTCAGGTCAACATTTCAAATACAGTATTGTATTTTCAGCTCAGCATCTGAAAGTCACTCTCAGTGGAGGGAGATACATATACTATCACATCAGGACGCTAAAGAACAATAGAACCCATGACCGTATCAACAGATGTAGAAAAAGGGTTTTGCAAAACCTAAACCCCTTCATGCTAAAACAAAAACCAAAAAAAGCAAAACCCGTGGTAATGGAGGGGAACTTCTGCAGCTTAATACTGTTATTCACAACAAAAAGCCTACAGCAAAACACTGATGAGAAATTAGAAGCTTTTCCACCAGATCAAGATAAAGGTGAAGGACCTGCCCTTGCACTGTTCCTTTCCAGCATCACAAGGAAAGTCACAGCTACGGCAGTAAGGTAAGAAAAGGCAATAAAGGGTATAGCTACTGATTGGAAGGAAGAAATACAAGTCTCATTAGCAGATGACGTAGTCATCACTATACACTACCAAAGAACTGGTAAAATACTTGTGGAACTCATAAGAAATTAGAGCAAGGTTACAGAATACTACATGGCTAATATGCAAAAGCAAATTTCTTCCCTAACGGGTGAACAACTGGGATTTGAAATTTAAACCAGTATGATTAATATTAGTACTTCCAAAATAAAACATGCGTAAGATGTACATGAAGAAAAGCACAAAACAGATGAGCTGAATCAAATTAAGAGCCTAACAAATGGAGAGGACGCACCCCCAGGCAAACAGAAGACTGGACAGTGGTGAATGTGAGTTCTTCCCAGCTTGATTTGTAGACAACGCAATCCTGGTCAAAGACCCAGGAATACTCTGTGGACACTGATAAACTGCTCCTTACTTTATATGAAGGAGATTGCCCAGAATAGCTAACGATTCTGAAAAAGAAAACCAATGTCAGTGAGAACTGATACCACCTGTTATTCACTGTAAAGCTACAATAATCAAGACCAAGTTAACTTGGAAAAGAATACATAATGCAACAGAAATCCCACAAACTGACCACATACACTGGCCAACTCATCTCTAACAACAAAGACAATATAATGGAGCAAAGACAGTCTTTCAGCAAATGGAGTTGGATGCACAGGGAATTGGCATGAAAAACCAGAATCTAATATAGTCTGTAGTCTTTACATGCTTCAGAAAATTAAAATGGGTCACAGATCTCAATGTAATATGCAAATTGTAAAACTCTTGGGTCAAAACAAAATCTGCATGACCTTGAATTTGGTAATGACTTCCTAAAGTATAACACCAAATACACAATCTATGAAAGAACAGCTAAGCTGCAGTCTCAAGACTGAAAGAAAGGCAAGCATCAGAAGGAAGCATCTGCAAAAATATGTCAAACCAACTATCCAAAATACACAGAAAATTTTCAAACTCAAGTAACAAATTAATCCGATTTTGAATGGGTGAAAGGCCTTACGGACACCTTACCAAATGTACGTATGGCAAACACATGAAAAAGTAGACCATGGTACCAGGAGAACGAACACCAAGAACAGTATGGCAAGGGCATGGCAGAAATTTCCCTCATTCACTGGTGGTCAAGGGGAATGGTAGGGCCTTTTTGGTAACACCTTGTCTCGAGATAGAAGGGCTGGTTTCAGTCTCCATTACCAAAAATCAAACTATACTGGTTAGTACACTTCAGTACATTTTATTGAATAATTCTTTTACAATGGTCTGTTTTACAAAATGGGCAGTTTCTTACAAAAGTAAATACACTTGACCACGACCTAGCAGATGTTCTGTGATTACCTGAAGGAGCTGAAGACAGTTCACACAAACCTGCACATGCGTGTTTCCAGCAGCTTCCTCCCAACTGTCAAGCCAGTAGCCAAGGTACCTTTGTGAGTGGGTAGGTGGTCCATCTGGACAGTATTAGTAGTCCTCACCTCTAAAATGAAATGAGCTATGAAGCCATGAAGGCAGGAAGTCTGAGTGCTTATAACCAATGAAATAAGCCAATCTGAAAAGGCCACCTACTGTACAATCCAATTATGGGCCATCCTGGGACAGGTAACAGTAAGAAGTTGCTGCCAAGGGCTGGCAGGAGGGAGGGATGAGCAGGCAGAGCAGGAATCTTCGGGCAGTGAAACTGTTCTGTATATTACTAGTGGATAAATGCCATGATACATTTTTTTCAAATCCATGGAAGGTACACCACCGAAAGTGACCGCTAACAGAAACTTAGGACTTCTTAATTCCTAAATGTGGGCTCCTAAACTGACACAGGACCGTTACCACCGTGGTCCGTGGGTAGTATTTCAATTTGGCTGTAAACCTTAAACTGGTCAAAATACCTCAGGGTGGGAGGAAAAAAAATAACATACCGACCCCTGAGGAACCCTGACCCCAGGCAACCTCTAATCCTGCGTTTCACGACAATGTTGTATGGAGTCACACAGCCTGTAACCCTCCAGGAATGGCTGTGGTCCTTCCCACAGTGCATGCACACCCCAGTGCAGTCCACCGTTTGCCTACCGAAGGCTGGCTACGTGGGGTATTTCAAATTCTGGCCATTACAAATAAAGCTCTTAGGAACAGTTAGGTACAGGGACTTTTGTGAATGTATCATTTTATTTTTTAATCTGGAATAAATGACCTGAGTTTTTTACAGGGATTTTCCTGCATTTAATTCTGGAGAAACTCAGACCACTGTAAAAGAATTTTTCAATAAAATGTACTGAAGTGTGCTAACCAGTATAGTTTGACTTTTGGTACTGGAGACTGAAACCCGCCCTTCTATCTCGAGGCAGGGTGTTACCAAACCGCCACACCGACACAGCTAGGCCTGAACACGCACGCATTCTGCCTCAGCTCAGCGCTGAGCACCATGGGCCAGGCAGCTCGGATCATTACTGTCCCCTACAGATGGAAGGCTTACTCTTCAGCTGCGCACCTGAGGTGGTGGGAACACGAGGTGAGGCCTTGTGGGAGGTCCTTGCACTCTCACCAGCCTGGCTCACCCACTGAAGGCTCCCAGGGTGAGCACACACCGAGCTCCAAGTTCGGGACCCGGGTACAGATAACCCAAGGTGCTCTGAAGACAGTTCAGTCAACAGCAGCAAAAACACCTAAGCTACTCTCCAGAGCCAGGTTCCCTTTCACGTGGAAAAGGAGGCATGAGTATCACTGCCAAGTACATCTGAATTAGGGAAGAAGTAACACACTGAGCACTTTGTCGGAATTCATTTATTTAGAGATCAAACACAGCCATTCAAAACTGTGAAACACAATACACAGAGTATGGTTGGGGAATTAAAGTGAGTTGTAATATTCCACTTATAAATATTTTTAAAGAAGCAAATGTAAATTTTTAAAGGCATCATCAGGCACTAATTATACATACAAATAACTAAGTTGCTATCTAAATTAACTTTCATACTGCTTGATTTCTAGGTTGAAAGACTACGATAACCTATGTATTTCAATTACATGGCAGTAAATACAAAAGCACTGAAACGTTTGATGACCTGCGTAACACTGTCAAGTTTTTGCTGCACCAGTCCGGCATTCTCCCAGTCGTGGTTCACAGAGAGAAGGCAAGCTGAACAGCAACGAGACATGTCCCATCAAGTATCCACTCCCAATGAGGTGGAAAATCAATTATGCACATGTTATTTTGAATAGAAATTATTTCTTAATGTCAGAGATTAATGCTAGTGTCAGTAGACTCAGAATTTCCTCGCTTTAGTTTCTTCACTTTTAAGTGAAAGAACTGCACTTTTACTTAAGGACCTACGGAAGCCTAATGTTTCAGTTTTTTCCTGCCTTGTCAAATTTTTACCACCTTCTGAGACTTTCAAAACTAACTTTCAATGTAAGTTTTAACTTCTTTTTTAATCTATGATTATCGTTTTAAAACAGTCTAAATCCTTCAGAGTTCTTACTATCTCCATTACACTTACACTTGCTGCATGGGTTTATAATGGCCACAGAACAGAAGTTCATTTGGTTGGTGAAAGTCACTGATCTACCCAACGACGCTCACAATCTCAAAACAGTCAACCCAATACTCACTACCAACAAGCTGACCTTTGGAAACCCTGTGCCTGCACTTCCGCCCACTACTGCGCTCTCCACTGTGCGAGCACACTACCTATTGAAGCCCCTCACCTTCATACTGAGGAAAGTCCTCACAAAGTGTAACTAACTTGCGTTTCTCAGACAACTGCATTTAAGTGAGCTGTTTTATAATTTTAGCAAAACCATGTTATAATCTGTGCAGGCTTCCATAAGGCAATACATCAAATATTTCAAAAGGCAGCCATACATTTGCTTTTATGCTAAGACAGTTTATATTTTAAAATATTAAAATGAATCTGTGAAGCAGTTTTTTTACTGTTAATTTACTTCTGATTCATACGTACTTCTGATCTCACATGTACAGGGCAGAGGCTGAGCCTCCCAGTGTCCATTCTAACTCACCAGCATATCCATACACCTCTCCGCACAACCACACTGCACGTGATTAGTGCACTTGGCAAGAAAACAATGAGTAAAATGGCAAGCAGTACATCTAGTTCATGCCAGAACAACACTGGAGAAATTACACAGGAAGTACACACACACACAACTTTACAAAAGTCGGGAATACTGCTAATTTCCAATGAGCAATGACCAAGTAGAAGCTCATTCCAGGAACCTCTGTCAGTCAAAGTCACGATTTGTGAGAACGAGTGGCGCCACCAGCGTCCACACATACAGCACGATGCCAATCCAACTGGAGGAGATTTTCACCCACACAGCCGCCCACTGGCTCTTCATCTCACGTGAAGGCTCATACCTGCGGGTGCAGGAGAACAAGGGAAGGGAAGCGGGAGAGGGTTGTCAGCGTCAGCAGTGGAAGTCTACGCTCCAGCAACACACGGCACAAAATGGGATCTGCTGCCTCACCCCCCACGTGGATCAAGCAGCTGGGCCCAGATAAAAGGCAGCGCTATCTTTTACTGGAGTGCAGCGTACAGGACTCTCAAGTGGCTCTTTCGTACAGTACCAGGGCATTTTGTACATTATTAGGTAGAAATGGGACGTGACCTCTGGATGAATGAGGTTCACGGTGTGTCTGCGAACTCCCCACCCCAATGTACCATTTTCTGTTTCCCTTGCCTTCTCAGATTCAAGAGTGCTGAGGATATGTAGCAGATTTTTGTTATAAACCTTTTTGATCTACACTACTATCTGATACTCAACACTTTAAATTACTGAGAACTATCTGGGTTCTTCTAGCTCAGTATGATGTAGCATAGGATTTAAAAAACAATTCTTTTCAGTAATAATCAGTCAAGACTGCTCTCAGGAAAACAGTAAGATAATTTTTCTCTTTTGCTAGTACTGTAAGTAATTTTATATAACCATTCAAGGGCATCATGCACTTAAAACTATTTAAAAATCACACTACCTAAAGCATGTATTTCAATTTGAATCTTAAACAGAATTATTCTACAGTTATCTGGATAAAATTATTTTTAAAAAAGGAACTATACGAAGTTCTGCTTTCATCTTCCCAGAAAAAAATGACATCTCCTATTAGCTCAATTATCATCATGCATTTCTATAAAGAAATCCTGGATATTTTAGTTTTCCATTAACACTCGTTAACATTCACAACTTTCCCAACACGTGTTTTACTGGCAACACAAGAGGTCTGCATTCTGCCCGTCTCACCACCCCTTCAGCTGCGCTGTCAACAGTGCGACCCACGGCCCGGAAAGCACTTCCCAGCGCAGCAGGTCTCAGCACAGCCGTGAGAGCTGCCATGCATGTAGGTACCTGTACCAGTTGGTCAGGGTCATCATGATGTACAGCGAAGCCAGGAAGAGCATGAAGTGGAAGAAGGAGTAGCTGTACGTGACACCGTCCCGCTCGTTGTCCACAGCACGGTGAGCACTGTCGCCGTCCTCCAGGGCCCCGTCACTCCTGGCCCCAGCGTCCTCTATCAGCGTTGACTCATCACTTGTAAGCGTCAGCTTATTGACCTGACTGTTGTTTGAGGTGCGGATGCTGCGTGACAGAGCAGAAACAGAAATATATTGAAGAGGACTCATGCCAGAATCAGCAGCGGGCCCCCCATTTCGCATTTTGTTCACAGTTTACACTACCTTGAATAAAAGACGCACAGCAGGAAGAGGATGAGTCCCATCACCCCCTGCGGGCGCCACCACTGGACGGCCTGCCCCTCCTCCGGGCCGCTGTGCGTGGTGTTCAGGCCGATGAGGCCCAGCAGGCTGGGGTTGCAGCTCGTGTCTGTACCGCACAGTGACGGGCAATTACAGTGTGAGGGCAACAAAAAACTGTATTTTTTAGGGCACAGAATTTTCTTTAACTTATATCCCTGGAAATTCAAAAATAGCTGTACGTGATACAACTATTGTGCCTTTTCCTGCACAGTAACAACAAAATACTTAAGAATAAGTTTTATCTATTAATAAGATTTCAAGTTTTTCAAGTTTTATACTACAAATATACAAGTGTTCAGAATTATTCAATTTTCAAACTCTGTAAGAACAGAGATACATAAAAGCTTTGCTAATCAAGAAATGGGTAGAATTCAGATGGCTTCTCTGAATTACTAAAATTCTAGAAGAGTCAAAAATAAAATTAAGATGTTGTAAGCCACAATGCACTGACTTTCTGCATTATAACACAAACTTCATGAGGTTTATCAGTTTGTCACAGCGCACTGTCACAGACAGAAAGCCTGCACATCACACCAACGGCAAGCACTTTGCAGAACAACTATTAATGCTTATCTGATTGCTTTGCTCTTTCATAAGAACTGAAGGGCTGGTAAAGTACTGAGAAAAATGCCAGGCGTATTCTTCCCACAGAGCCAGATCTGTCCATGTCCACCAGACAAAAATTCAGAAAACTAAATTTCTAAAAACAGTTTAGAAATTAAGGCTAATTTCTAAAGCAAATTACTACTAAGAGAACACTGTCTTTTCTCTTTAAAATACGAATTTCTTTTTCTTCCAATAATACATACTGTACTGCCTTCTATTCCCATGGAATTCACTATAACTGACCTATAATGTGATTCAAAACCCAATTATATTCCACTGGAAGGTAATCAAAAAGAGTAACAATGTGAAAAATTAGGCTATAATAGAATCAAAATGATTTGAAGGGATTTTATTTATTCCTAGGTATAAAACTCCAGACGGCAACTTAAGACACTGAAAGGTGTAAGTAGGTATATTTCTTAAAATTTTCAGGTAATTTCTTAATAACTTTCTTATAATTTTTTTAAGGACCAAAGAAAGTGAGTGAAAAAACAATATTCCCATGCTCTGTTCCTCTACAAGCTAATGTTTAGGCAGCGTAACCCCCCACAAGGACTATCTCAGTAATGGACACATGGAGGGTTAAGACACACCTGGCTCATTGGTCATTGCAGACCACGTCAGATACATCGTGTAGGCCGTGATTACTGAAGACTGCAACAAGCCAGATCTTGGCTGTGATTCCTGCAAGCAAAATATTAAGCAACACAGATAAGCAGTCTCACATCATCCAAGATGTGTGTAAGCTGAGCAAGCCCTCACAGCGCACCTGGATCCTGGGCAGGATGGACGTCACAGAGGCGCCCACGCACAGCAGCATGTTGACGCTGATGAAGGCCTTATTTTCGGAGCAACTGGCTGGATGAGTGTAGTAAACAAAGAACAAGACGACGGCAACCAAAGACAGCAGGTAATTCAGAGCTGTGGCTGACAGCAAGGCTGTGGAGAGAACACACCTAAATTTTATCACATGTACTACAAGTTAGGCATGTGACTTGTTTTAAAAAACAATCTGTCATTTTATCCAAACATATAACTTAAGTAACAGCATTATTCAGGCTACAAAAGCAGGGGGAAGTTAATTTTAAATTTTTTCACTGACGAATGTTACACAGAGCTCACCATTACGTTTCTAAACCAGTAAGTTAGGAACACGTCACATGACTTTTATCAGTAGGAATATTTATCTTACAATTTACAGACCACATTACTCTAAAAATAACAGGATGGGCTGAGGATGTAGTTCAATGGAATAAGCGCCTGCCTGGCAAGCGCAAGGTCTACAGTTCAATCCCCGGTACCACACACAAAAAAATTAAATAAATAAAATAAAAACAAACAGGAGATTATTACTTGGGAGTTTTTAAAGAATCATAATTATTCTGTTGTAATAAGGTAAGGTGCTAAGAAACAAGGCCACAAGCCACAGTTTTCCCTCACCAAATGAAATCTTCCAAAAATGTGTATTATGCAAGGGTAACTTCATTATTTACTAAGACAACCTAAAATTTGACATAAACTTTGACAAACTTAACACACCAAGTATCTGTGCTAGTATGTGCACCACATGGAAGCATGTCGGCAGATCTCCTCCCTGATGAGCCCTTCCAACTACTTACTGAATGCTTGCGACATTCCAGGCCTGGGGATACAGCTGAGAGTCAGACAGACTAGACACCCTCATATTAGACTCTTGTTTAGTGAATGAGGCAATGTAAGTAAAGTTTCTACACAACTAAAGATTGTTTCTCTGAGCATCAAACTGGTTTTACTTTAACCACTGAAACCAACCATCACAAACTAGTTTTGAGGAAAATGTCAGGCTAATGATTCAATGGATTTGGCTTCTAGTGTTTCAATTATTTTGTTACTGTTAGCTGAAACCCGTATTTTACACAAAAACCAAAATTTATAGCTACTTTTGAAGACAAAACATGAAGCAATCATGAGATTAGTGGCCTGAGCAGCGAGGACGCACTCGGGCAATCACGTGGCATCGCAGAGCCCGAGGCTGCCCAGCGCTGGGCTCCCCCATGCTTCCGTCTCTTCCTGCACTGCTCTCACCTATGTGGCCCCAGTCGGCATCTGAATTTTGATCCCTGCTTCCAAGTATAAGAGGGCGCACACTCACTAGTACAAACAGGGAGACGGTAATTACACTACCCCGGGCATGCTCCTTAGGTGTTACTGAAGCACACAGAGGACTCTTTTACAATGGTACCCAACAGCTTCAAATCTTGATACGCCTTCTCTGTGTGCATTAATTGTACCATTGTGTATTTATTTTCAGAGGCTTTTTTCCGTAGTTTCCCTAAGAAGTTGTGCTATGAAATGCACAAGGATCCAGAAAGAGGCCTTGCAACATTTATGTTACCTACTCAGCTTACTGCAGATTCTTTTCTGGCTTTTACGCATATTCCCAGCTAACGTGTCCAAAGATCTTTAACAAATTGTGGCTTAGTAAGACAGACACGATGCCACCGACAGGCTGAAACTTCCTCAAGGAAACGAGAGCATGAAAACCCTGGATGATCCCCCTCCGCCCTCAGCAGAGGGCACGACCCGTAAGGAGCTCTGTGCAGGCAGAGCTTACCTGCATACCAGCATCTGGAGTTCCCTTCCTCCATCTTCTCCACCCAAGACTCATTCCAAGAATGGGCAAAGTCAATCAGCAGGACCAGCTGTATGAGGATGAAGCAGAAGGCGCCTGCCATGCCCACGTAGAACCACACTGGGGGTAGGATACACGCAAGGGGTGGCACGTTATTTTTATTAGTCACTTTTCACAGGCACTTTCCAATAAACAAAGGGAAGAAAATAATGCTGTACATAAATGCCTTGATTTGGAACAAGGGAAAAAAAAGTATAAAACAAAACAAAAAGTTACAACTCCAGGATACAATCAGTCAGTTTCCTTTATACAACATTAGTATCACACAATTAAAAATACATTTCTTACCTGTTGTAAATGTTCCTTCTGGAATGAAGAATGCCCCAATAATAATTGCAATTGCTGCAGCAAATTTAAAGAACCAAAATCTAAAACAAAGGCAATATTTATTACTAAACATTGATTCAACAAATAATTTTATATATGAAAATTTTTACATGCACCTTAAAGAACACCTGTATTTTATGTAACTGTTCTGTTCTTTGTTACGGTCACCTCAAAATCAGACTATCATATAAACTATTTTTAAGATAGTTTTAAGAAAGCTGTATTTGTCACTAATTCATATGAGAATACTGGCTGCATTTTACAGATTTTGTCTAGTAAGTGAAAGTGTGATGTGTACTGCACAATGAATAGTTTTACTAAATACATGATAAATGCTTCCATCCAAAATAGAATTTAAAAACTAGGAGGTATGACAGACACTGTGAAATGAAAGGAACATGCTCAAAAGTAAACAGTAAATGGGGTGAGTGAAAAGAGAAAGGAAAAAGGGAAATTATGTATGTATGAAGGAAAATTATGTATGTATGCATATACAGGATAGCTAACATAGTTGAACTACTGACTTCTACTGCTTTACTGAAAGGAAGTTAGTGATTATTTGATCAGTCCTACATGTCTGTATTTGTTCTCCTGAGAAACCACTTTGAAGATATCAATACATAATACAACAGCCTTTGTTAATTTCTTACTACTTTATAACTCCGTATTGCTTGTATTATTCTTATGCTATTTTGTAAATGGATGTCTGTTAATGTGTTTTCCTTTTATTTTTAAAATAAATTTAAAAAATATAATAGGAAACAACTGTTCACTAAATATTTAATGTTTAAAATGGTAAAAAAAAAAAACAGAATTTAAAAGAATCAGACTGAAAGCATGGAAATAAATCTGCCACTGTCTAATTCTTCATTAATTTAGTATTCCATTTGTTTTTCTCCCTGTCTCTGGTAGCACATGCTACCAGATAAGCAAGAGCAGACATTTCTGCGGGGAGAACTAGAACGATGCAACAGCAAACGTTCCAAGTCCTAGGTGTGATGCCCCCCATTCAGGGAGACTGACAACTGCACGCCGTGTCCGTCCTTCTCAGCGGTCCACAGCGATCACTCAGAGAACCAATACTCTGTTCAGGACTAAGTTTTCTATCACAGCTGCATATTACTTCTAGGAAACTCAGAGCTCCATGGAGGGGGCTGCTCCAAAAAAACTAAAGAGACAGGAAGAGCTCCACTTGCCCAGTGAGAGTCACAGGTGTACAGAGCCACTTTTAAGGTGAAAAAACAAAACATAAATCAGTTATCCAGTCAGTGACCCAAAGCTATCACCGACTACCTGAAGTCTGATGTTCTCTAGGTGAAACAGGATTTCCTTACCTTACTCATAAACAAAACTGCGAATTCTGTATATTTTGCTTTATAGTTTCTTCGCTAGATTCAGAACTGCTGAAATAGGCCAGTGGGCTGCGAGGCTCACCTGCACACTTACCCGTTGTGCACGGCAGCCCTGGGGTCGCTGCTGCTCTTCACCTTGATCATGAGCAGAGAGAGGAGGAGGTAGAACATGGCCAGGCCAAAGCACAAGCGATACACGGCTTTGTAGCCAACCAGAATACTACAGGGAACAACACCTCTCTCATTCTCACAGAATCCAGGGATCTGGGAAAAGAGGGCACGCTGTGATCCAATCAAGTAAAAAGGCAAACTGAAATCGAACACTTTAAAGAGCCTGAAAACCCAAAGTTTGCCTTACAGTTTACAGCTAATATATAATCAAAATAAACTCCTACATTTTAATCAGATAAAAGAAAACAGTTAAAATTCTCCTGAGCAGGGCCTGGGGAGATGGCTCAGAGGCACAGCGACTGCCTGGCAAGTACAAGTAGTGAGTTCAATCCTGGGCCCCCTCAAAAAACACTCCCCTGAGCAAATGAACTACCAATATCAATGGTAAACTGGAGGCTTCTTTTGAGTTGGAGATTCACTCTAAATCAAAATGCTCAGCATGGTGGTGCACCCCTGTAATTTCAGCATGTGGGAGGCTGAGGCAGGAGGATCTCTGCAAGTTGAGACCAGCTACAAAGTGAGCTGGATAGGCTAGCCTGAAATGCAGAGAGACCTTGTCTCAAAAAGAAAAAAAAAAAAGACTTTAAAATTATACTCTAATGTAAGACACTGAATTGCATAGTGAGAAAGAAAGGCATGAGCTGAAAGAATCACAAAGTGATTGTCATATTTCTAGGAACTAAAGAGATCAGCATTTTGCTCTTCAAAGGCAATGCTACTTCAATTCAGTTTAGGGTTTGGTCTCATTCCCATCATGAATGGATCTGACCTAACAGTAAGTGAACCAGCAGTTTTATACTTTAATTTAGAATCTTGAAAAAGACAAATGATCATTTCAGAAGTCAAACTCTAAGAGGTTGGGCTAGGGCTGAGGGCCTGCCTAACATGCATGGGCCTCGGGTTTAGCCTCAGCACTACAAAAGGGAAAACAGAAAGCCACATTACAATCAGGGCGTGAAAGGGATTTTGAAGTGGAACAAGTGGGAGCGCTGTTCAGAAGTACAGATATTACGCCTCTGTGCAGGACGTAAGTTCTTTCTTCCCATGTCTTCCAGCCTAGCACACTGCAAAAGACCTGCGTGTTCAGTATGCTAGCTGTGTGCAAGCTGTCAGTGCACAGATGACTTCTGAGCCTTCACCTTCCTTACACACACACACACACACACACACACTCACTCACTCACTCACTCACTCACTCACTCCTAAAAACCCGGAAGTCCTCCCTGAGGCCTGCACACTCTTCTCCTGGTTCCTCCTCGCTGCTCCTAGACTCTCCTTTCACTACGAACTCCCCTAGGGAGCCTTTGGCCAAGTTCCAGCGCCCTCATTCTTCAGCATGTGATGCTGTGGCGTCAGCTTCCTCTCTACACGTGATGGCTCATCCCAACTGTCACCCGGACAGAGCCAAGAGAACAACACCTACAAGATCAGGTAGGAGCCCTTCTGGGTGCCGGTGGGGCACAGAGGTGCAGCCGTGGGGACTGTCCCTGGTCCCTGTCCCTGTCCTGTGCTCCTCCTTCACTCTCTAGTCCCAGCGCACCAAGTGGAGCCCTTTTCCTCCACTACCCCTCCCACCATGCTGTTTGCCTTGAAGCTGGCAGAAACCAAGCCAAACTAAGCCCTGCTCCTTTGAGCTGTTTATCAGGGATCTTGTCCCAGCAAAGAAAGCTACAATTCCTAAGACAGGCTCTAGCTCCGCTTGCTCTTGAGTGACAGTCATATTTTCTGCTCCCTGCTGGGCACATACATTGTCACGGCCTACCTGTGTATATGTACCCAAAGTCCCTGGGTTGAAATCCTAATCCTCGTGCAACGATATAATCAGATGGAACCTATGAGCAGGTAATTAGATCATGGGGATAGCACCCTCATGAACAAGGCCCTCATCAGAAAAGCCAGGAGACAGCTTGCTTTTCTCTAGGAGATGAGAATACAAGATAACCATCTGTAAAATAGGAAGGCCATCACTGGAAATCAGCAATGCTCACACTCTGACCTTAGACTTCCAGCCCTCAGAAGCATGAGAAATAAATTTCTATTGCTAAGGTACACAGTACTCTTGTCACAGCAGCCTGAACTATGCCATATATATGCACATACATAGCGCAGTACCTCCCAATCAGTATCAGAAACTGAATTTATTATTTATTTCCCCATCTCTTTCTACAACCTAACTCCTTAAAAAAAATAAGCAAAATAAAAAATAGTTTTTTCCGACTTGGTTAACAGCAACACTTCTCTTCCAGTTTCCTAGGGTCAGAATCTGGTTGTCACTATATGATTCTACCAATATTTGAATATCAGGCAAACACAGTCAACTCTGTACCTATAAAATATAATTCAGGTTTTCTAACAGCCTCCGTAATTGGTTAACTTCTAACCTTTCTTAACTACCAGGTCAATCTTTCTAAAGCAGATACTTTGCTCAAAAACCTATAATCAATATGCTTCCTAACTGTTACTGCTAATACACTATCAACTTGAGAATTTAGAAGTTTAATTACGTGACTCTGCCAAGAGTGAGGGTTCTTCTTAGTAAATATCCTGAGCCTGTGTCATGGTTTATACATTGTGTCAACTTGGGGAGTCTAGAGGTATGGCTGAGTGACTCAGCAAGAAGCCAAGGCGCTTACATTGTATACATTCGGAGCCTGTGGAAGAGGAGGGCATGGAGCCTGTGTGAGAGCTACATTTTGGGCATTGGATATTCTGTCTTAGCAACGAGAGAAAAGTAACCAAGGCAGAATTTGGTACCAGCAGAGTGGGGTCATTGCTGTACCTGACCATGTGGTTCAAGAGCCTTTGGAAATGGCTTATGGGAAGAGTTTGGAAAGGTTTGGAGATGTCTAGTCAGAGCTCGGAAGACCAGAATGCTGATGGAAATCCTGCAGTAAAGACCAGGTTCAGGAGGTTTCTGTTGCGAAGAAGGACTTCATTGGTTGTTGGATTCCAGACAGTGTATGTTATGGCTTGGCAGAAAGTTTGTCTGCATTTTGCTCTTGTCCAGAAACTTTGCCTAAGACTGAGATTAAGGGTGGCAGAGAACTGATTAATCTGGCAAAAGAAATTTCAAGGCAGTTGAATGTTGGGGCAGTGGCGTGGCTATTGTCGGAGGCTTTTAGCCAGATTTATGTTGACAATCAAGAGCAAAGAGACCAGCAGGATGATTTTAAATGTTTTGAGTTTGGCCAGAAAGGAAGCTCCAGTAAAACTGTGGATTGCAAAGATAAGGCTGAGGAGCTCTCTATTGCTGAGAAGGAAGCCAAACAGTGCCATGTTCCAGAATGGTGGTGGCAGCCTCACCAGGTTCCAGAATGGAGGTGGCAGAGAGAATTGGTTCCTCAGAGTTGGATTCAGAGTGCCCAGCGACCCAGGCACTCGACCCCTATGGCCAAGAGAGAGGAAAATTTGGCTACTGCTCCAGGTGGCAGCAGACCTTGGTATTATCCACGTGGTCCTGGTTTTAGGTGCACGGAGAATGCAAGAGTTCTGAGGTTAAAGAGGCTTCCACCTAGATTTCAGAAGGCCTGAGAGGCCAGGTAGTGTGCCCCGGAGAGGGCAATATGTGAGGCTGTGTGTGTGAAGCAAAAGGTGCCCTGGAGACCTCAGAAGTTTAGAAAACAAAGGACCGTGTATCATCTGAGGAAACCTGCAAGGAGAGAACAAAGTGAGCCTAAGAGAGAAGCTATGAAGGCTGTAACCACCAGAAGTGCCATGGGGGTGGGCTCATGCAAGCCCTCTGGAGCTCACAGTGTGCCACAAATTGCTTCAGATGCTGGATTTGGAATTACAAGCAATGTTAGCCCTGCTGGATTTTGGACTTGCTTTGGTGCCAATGCTTTATATTCCCATTGGTGCCTTTTGGAAAGGTAATGTTTATTTTGTGCCTTTAAATGTTGGAAGTGTTTAATTTTCATTTGTATGAGGACAAAATGTTATGGTTCTAATATAAGCATGTCTTTGTATCTGGAAACTGGTTTAAAGAACTGTGTCTGGTTGCCTAGTTGACATGGAGTGGATTGTTATGGTTTATATATTGTGTCAACTTGGGGAGTCTAGAGGTTTGGCTAAGTGACTCAGCAGAAAGCCAAGGTGCTTACTTTGTATACATCCTAAGCCTGTGGAAGAGGAGGGCATGGACACTGGGTGAGAGCTACACACCCCCTGGGTGGGGGTAGGCTGTTTACAATGTAAGGGAAGGAAAGAAGCTGCTTGTAGCCATTCCCCCCATGGCCCTGTTTGCTCTGGTTGTTTTTGCTGTGCTCTGCTGCCCTGAACAGTTTGCCCTCTGCCATGTGCCACTCTGCCTCAGAACCAGCCAAATATGGACTGAAACCTCCACAGACTGTCAGCTCAACAAACCTTCGCTCCCTTAATTTTGGGCACTGGGTATTTTGTCTCAGCAAAGACGGAAAAGTAACCAAGACGCTAATTTTTAATATCTACATACAAAAACTCCGCTTATTTTCCAAATGTCCCTTCTTCAGGAGGAAAGAAGTCCGTCTGCATGATACTGAGATTCTATCACCTGTTTAGAATTGCTTCTCTCCTCGCATCACCACAGCATGTTTTCTACACCACCATCACAGCATGGAACACACTACCTAACATGTAGTCTCTGTCTTTCCTACAAGGTGAACTGGGATTCCATAGCATCTTCATTCTCTCTTAATACTCCACAAAAAGTCAGTCCTCTGCATATTCTACAGTGT
>PVLD010005666.1:0-109423 GCA_004027595.1 Dinomys branickii | reverse complement strand
CTGCCTCTGATATAGCCAATAGACCAAGAAAACTGTCTCTTCCCTCCCCACAAGCTTATGAAAACTAGTGAGGGCAAAGTCAAAATTTCTTTTTGGAAAGTAAATATTTTTTCCAAAATAAGCAGAATAGGCAGAGATGCAACTCTATTTGAAAACTGGATCACATTTTTCTATTCGTCACATTTCTCTCCTTCCAGCTAGGGTATCTTAAGCATCTCAATTCCTGATTATAGGCTCTGCTGTATTTACATATCTAAATGTCTATTCTAGGGTGTTTCCAAGCTTAAAATTTACATATGTGTGCATTCTTTTCCCACTTTTAAGACATAAAATTCCTTATAGCTATAGTTTTAAAAATCTATAGGGCTGGGGATATACCTCAGTGGAATAAGCGCTTGCCTAGCAAGCGCAGGGTCCTGAGTTCAATCCCCAGTACCGCAAAAAAAAAAAAAAAAAAAATTCTATGTCCCCTTTCCATGAAGACCTGCAGGCATTTAGGGCAAAACTTTTTTCAGAACTCAGACTCAAGTCTTTGAGCTTCTCTAGCACGTGACCAGAAGTCACTTCTTCCTAAGGAGATCGTAGCAGAAGACACACCTCCGTCTTCTATGTCCTTCCCTAGAAATTGCTGCCTTTCACAGTCAAAATGCCTGACATACACGGAATGTCAGATCTTGATGCAGCAACTTGCCTGACTCCAACTCCACCCTCACTTTCTAGTGCGCTTCCTGTGCTGTGGGCCCTGAGAGTTCAATATTTCATTTTGATGCTTTAGTTGTAACCAGAGCCTTGTGTGCAAGTTTTTCTGTCACACAACTGAGCAAGATTTGAGTATTGGTAGTGTGATAAGGGATCAGTTTTTGTCTCGTTGACTGTTGATGCCGGTGTGCAAGGTCAAGGACAAGGGGCACATCCTGGAGCAGAACCTTCCCCCAGCTTCCTGGTGTAAAGAAGTCATAGAGGTGAAGGTAGCAAGCGTGCAGATTCTTGGATCACAGGTACAGCAGTGTATAACCGAGCTCAATACTTCCAGTGGCGACTTTCTGGAGGTCCAGCTGAGAGCCCACTTCTCTAACCCTCCCAATAACTTTCCACTACCTCATTTCCCATATTAAACTCTTTTCTGCTAAAAATAAGCAAATTTCTGTTCATTGTGTTGAACCTTGCCTCACTGATGGCCACTCATAAATGATGAAGAAACTGCTGTCTTACTTGTCATCAATGTAAGCACAGAACTGAGAGCACCCAGGATACAGAGAGTGGCAACAATGAAAAGATGAAAAGACACTAAGTTGGGACAGGGCCGGGCCAGTGGACAGGTGTGTCAGGCTCGTTGTGGGGGAGACCTCTAACAAGCGTGTCTCACGTATGTACAAGGAGGCATTCTTACAAGTTGTCTGGAATACTGTAAGGTTCCTTATGCCTAGGCTTGGTGTTGGAAACAAGGATGGGCTTAGACTCCACGTGGACAGAAATACAGACCAATTATGTCCTTTTCTTCCATTTCTAGATAAATATGAAGAGACCTGGGCACCACTTGTTACCTGTATCTCATATTCTGTAAGTACAATGATGAAGTGTTAAAAGTGAGGGATAAGACTGTGCACAAAAAGCTTGTATTCACAAAAAATCAAATCTTAGGCTTTCTGACTGTGCATTATACCCATTGCTGAGGAGTTTAATTTCCCTGTTGTACCATGGCATATTGTTTCAATAACTTATGAATTTCCACCACAGCAATGCACTGCATTTCTGGGGCATACTGTAATTCTCACTTCTCTTGTTCAGGGTAAACTCTGCTTTACAATATCTGGAAGTTGCCTACAGTTACCAACCAGTTTCAGCACAATTGGTTGGCAAAATTTGGAACAGTGGAGGCAGGGCAGTTAAGGTTTTGGAAAAACTGAATGTGAAAAGGTGAAGTTCTTTGTGGGATAATAAGGTCAAAACCAAAGCAGGCTTCCGAAGGCAGCACAGCCTTGCTATGGGGAGGCCTCCTCCGGGTATTCTCTGGGGGTTCCCTGTAGCCCATCGTTTTGGGCAGTCCACAGGGTGCTCGATGTACAGTGGGGGGGCTCCGTGGGGGGGATCCTCTGGGGGTGAAATGTCAGGTTTCGGTTCCATGCTGTTGTAGTCAGGGCTTGCAAGGGAAACACCTTAATATAGGGCACATCATTTATAGGATTATGTTTTAATAATCACACAAAGAGTCAAATACAAAAGAGTGCAGGAAATTTGTCCACACAGTAGAGACCCAAAGAACCCAGCTGAGGGCCTGGATCCCACAGCAATGTCCTGCACAAGTGCAAGTAAAGACCTAGAGCCCATGGTAATGGCCCGTACAAGTCCAGCTGGAGGCCAAGAGCCCACAGCAATGCCTCATGCAGGCTCGTTTCAGGGATCTGCACTGGGAAGGCCCAAAGGTCAGTGATGGAAGCTAGAAGTCTGTGCCAGTGGGTAAAGGCTCTGTGCCAGCAGGCTGAGGGATCTGGGCTGGAGGCAGGAAGTGATAATCAAAGTAAGGACCAGAGCTTCCCCGAAGTGAACTGCAGCCTCTCTCAGTGACAGTGAGGCCCTGAGCTCCTCCAACCATGAGAAGGGCCGAGTTGGGATCAGCAAAGCCAGCATGACAAGCTCCTCCAGAGCCAACAGCTCCCGTCTTCCTCTCCAGCTCTCCTTTCTGTGCTGCGGGCCACAGTCCCCAGGGCCTCCACACCAGCACCACGCTGCTTCAGTGCAGCTGGGGGTTCCAAGCTGACCACCAGCAGTCGATCCCCAGCACATGCTTTCCACACTGCCCCTCTGTCACCGGGGTGGGGTATGTGTTAAAGGACCCAAGATCATCCTCAGGTTTGATAAAAGGCGGGGCTCCCAGGACTCACAAAAGCTGCTCTACCCATGGTCTCAGGTTATTACAGGTTATTACGGCAAAAGGATAAAGACTAAAATTGGCAACAAGAAAAGACTCACGGGGCAAAGTCCAAGAGAACCAGATGCAAGTGTTCAGGTTCCCCTTCTGGAGCTGTCGCTTCTGATATGTTTAGCTCTCTCAGCTGCAGAGCATAAGAGCGCATACAATGAATGACACCAGGGAACACATGCCCCCCCCCAAACCTTGAGGTCAAGCATTTTGTTGGGGCATCTGTCTGTATGCATGCTACCTTATGCGTCTGACTTCAGCTACTCAGACACCAGCTCCTTAGAGCAAAGCCCAGTGTTACCATAAACCACATAGTTAGCACAAGCTTACTGATTAAATTGGTACAATGTGGCCCAAGGCCTCAAGCATACAAAAATCTCTTATCTGGCAGAAAATTTCCAGGGCTCAGAGCTCATCTCCCCAGACCCTTTCTTGGGAATGTGCAGGATTTGAGAAACCTAAACCTGCTGAGGTTAATCCTTTCCTTCCCTGGAAGGAGGAAGGGTTAGGAGTTACCCCCCCCCATCAGTGGCCCCAGGACTGCGGTGCTCACCAACACCCCACAACAGCAATGTCTTGGTAGCCACAGACATTCAGTCAGACTCTGTATAGAGCCTAAGGACTGATCTGTGCCCAAACTGTGGCTCAGAGCTGCTGAGTGTGGAGCACCTGCAAGAGATGTGTCTGAGGACAAGAGTCCTCCTCCAGGGGCCCGCAGCCCCTGTCTCCATCCAGGATGACTCACTAAGAGTTGTACGTTGTCCTTCAAACACTTCTCAGGTATGTCTCTCCTCTGGCTCTCTGCCACCATTCGCCAGTCATCGTCCTCCTTTACCAGAGCCGCTGTGGCAGCGTCCTTCCTGGTCTTTAGGCTGCTCCTGTTTCTCCCCGCCAGCAGCCAGAGTGAGCTGGCTCAATGCACTCCTGCCCTTCAGGGCCCCCCTGTGGCCTGCAGGGTGAAATCCATGGCCATGACTCTGAATGGAACCTTCTCTGCCCCTCTCCCTGCCTCTGCCTCTCTGGCCTCTCCTCCTTACCCTGGGCCCAAAGTGCTTAGAGTTGGCTTCTCTGTGTGAACTGTGCCTTGGCTCCGTCCTCCTGTCTGGGACATTCCCCCTTCTTATCCCCTCACCACAGCTGGCCACCTCCACTCCTGGTCAGAGCCCAGAGAGCACCTCAGAAAGCCTCCAGCTGCCTCCTCCCCCACAGCCGGGTTCGCTCCCCTCCTCTAGGCACTGTTATCTGTTCACTTGTCTGCCTCCAGCAGTAGAATGTTCTCGGTGAGGACAGAGATGATGTCCTTCACTGTTTTATTCAAAATACCTAGCACAACTGCTGCACATGATAGGTGCTCAGCATTGCTCAATGTATGTGTGAATGGGTGAGTAAATTAAATGCATGACCAGATGTGAAAATGAGTCCAGCTTGAGCCAGACTTGTCTTGCCTGCATTTTGAGAAATTTATCTTTCTCTTAGGCCATTTCTTGTACCAGTCAGCAGAGACTCTGACTGGATAACTTAGCTGCTATGTGAGCTGAGGCCAGTTACCTAATCCCTCTGAGTCTTAGTTTTCTCAGAGTGAAGCAGAAACCACAAGCATAGGGTTATTGTTAGCACTGAGTGAGATGAGCTCTATGAAATACCTAGACAGTGTCTGCCATACAGTTAGTGTTTTACACAGAAACTTTTCTTACTCAGAATTCATTTGCTTCTGTATCCTATCTGAATCTCCCACCTGGATCAAATGGAAAAACCCCCATTGCTGACTCACTAGAATCTCTAAGTCACATTCAGTTGATGCCAGAATGCCCTGTTCTCCTGAGACTGGGTCTTTGCTGGAGATATGGAGCTGAGCCCAAGACTTGGGTCTACTGACATTGTTTACTTGACAGTTTCCTTCTAGATCTCCAGAACATTTGTCCCCTTTGGCCCCAGGGGCTAACTGGCCACCATGTTCTTCCTTAGACTTCTAACTCCAGTTCTTGTTGAGACTTTGGGGCACAGAAACAGGCCCTAGATCACTGAAATCACAGCTTCTTCTTCAGTCTACCCCCTGCCGTTCTGCCTCTAGCCATCCTCAATCCAAGTTCATCATCCTCATGCGGTCAGTGTGAAGCTTTAAGTGAATGCCTGTAAATTATTTAAGTTGATGCCTGGATCATAATGAGTACTAAATAAATGTTCATTATTGTCAGATGTGACATTATTCTTCTGCCTCATAGCTTTCACTGGTCACCTCTGATCACAGAATAAAGTCAAATTACTGAATGTAGCATTCAAGGCCCTCAATGACCAGCAATCCACCTGCCCTAAATATTCCCACTTTGTTCTTGTCTCATACCACTCTTTTCCCTTGGAATACCCTTTCCCCACACTACCTGTTAAACCCTGCCCACTGAGGCCCAGCACCAATACAATTTCCATGAAGCGTTTCCTGATTCGCTTAATCATAATTAATCACCTTTTCTCTTGGGCTCCCATTGGGTTTAATTTATATTGCCATTCTCCTTCCTTTTAGCCTGTTTGCATTAGCTAATTCTCTTATCACTCTTCCAACCTCCCCCCAACTAGAAAATAATCCCTCAGTGCAAACAAATATTGGTTGAGTCCAGGTATGTTGGTGTCAGCAATATAAAATATGTGGGTGGGGCTGACCACACCTGCAAGACAGAGCCGGAAAAGAAAGGTCCTCAGAGTAGAAATAGGGTTTGTAAGGGTACACTAGTGAAGAGAAGCTTATCAGAGTCAGTGACCAGCCTTGAGCCGCTAAGGGCTGGAGATTTCTAGCAGCTGATAGCTCAGGGTAAGTGAATGCTCTTCAGACAGGGTATGGACTTTGAGCAGAGACTGTTCTAAGATTAATGGTTTCCATCACTTGAAGAGGCCAGCTGCCTCAAGGACTCAGGTAGTGGAAGCAGCTTCCACCTGTGCCTCTCTCTCCTCTCACTTGTAGTTAGTAGACCTGAGCACAGACTCCAGTTCCCTGCATTGCTCTGTGTTGGGTAGAAGAGAGGGTTAGAAGGCAGCCTCCCAGCCATGCATGGGCAGCCTGGTGTGGAGGTGATGGGATTCCTTTCACAGGTAGCTCTTCGTGTACTCCTACCCTTTGGCCAGTGAAGGGCAAGAGAAGGTAGGCTCAGGTCAAAGGCAAATACACCACCCAGTTTACATTCTATCATGATTTCTCCTTAGACACATAACTACCTAGTTTTTCCTTGGTTCTGACTGGACATTTTTGTCGCTTTTTCTGATTAATTTTTATCTCCTCTCCATCTTTTTCCTTTCCAGTTGTATCTGGGCCACCTTGGTTCATTTTCTCTTTATAACTGTTTGAATGTCCAGACCAACAGCTTCTTTGCTCCAAGTTAAGTTTTACACACATAATTTATTTTCCTAGAAAAAGGATATGGTCCTTCCCAATGCCAAATGTCAGGAAAATCAAGTTGGGTGGTGTGCTTTCCAGGGCACAGGATTCAGGAATTTGGGCTTTGTGACTTCAGTGCTGTGTTGACTTCTACATCCAACCTTAATGGGCAAGTTAGAGATGTAGACATTTCCACCTTATTAGTTTGGCTTTGAACACTCTCTAAAAGAAATGGGCACTCAGTTTCATTTAATGAGCCATTGTGGACAAAGTTCTTGGAAATCTCCCACCTTAGATCCTCCATGAGGGTGAGACCAAGGGCTGAAGCAGTGGAGGTGCTTGCCAGTGAAGTTTGTCTCTATCTGTAGAGAAGTTTGCCCTTCTGCACTTTCCAGGTTTCTTTGCTTTTATTTCATGGTCACCAAGGATTTTTCAGGTTATAACTTGCTTCATCCTGCAGACTACTTCAGAGAGAAGATCTGGTAGTCCATAACTTGAGAATCCAGGCTACTTAACAGTCGTCTTTCTCACAGTGAGTTTAAAACTTGGAGTGTGACTTGGTAGAAAAAGGGGGAAGTGGCACTGAGACTGGAAACGGCACTCTCTTCTCTCCTACATGTTCCCTGGGCCCGGCCTCTGTGCACTGCTGTGCATTTGCTTATCTAGGTGAATAAATGGATGCTGCCAATGATACAAATAAAAGGCATAAAAGGGATGCGGGTGCAGGTGGAAGTGGGGAGAGGATTTGCTGAGGGCCTGTGAAAGATCCAGGGACTGTTGTGTAATGGGGCCTTGGGCCTAACTGATGCAGTTTGATCCTCTGACATTGTTTTCTGTTTCCACAAATCCCTGGCTGTGGTTATAGACTGAATTCAGTAAACCCAGTTCAGTAATTTGTAGCCTATTTACTTTTCCTTAGTATGCACGAGTAACCAAATTAACTCCTAGAACTTAATAAAGTTGTTTTTGCGGTTCTGTATCAAGATAGAAAAGGTAAAACACTTGTTACCTAGTCCTTGCTGTACTTCCTTCGCCCTAGCTGTGGTGTGCTCCCACAGTCGTTGCCATGAAGTGGCCTGCTGCTCTCCATCTCTGCTATTCAGTAGAAGACTCTTCCAAAGAAGAGTGAGGTCTAAAGATCTTAGACCGATGTCTAATTCCTGCTGACTCTGCTTTCTCCTACTTAAGGTAATAAGTTCGGTTAGTCTGTTTTCCATTACTATAACGAAATACCTAAGGCTCAGCAGCTATAAAGAAGAGATTTATTTAGCTCCCTGTACTGGTGGTTTAATCATATGGCACTGGCATCAGCTCAGGTATTCCAAGGACTTCATGCCAATGGCTTTACAGAACCAGAGAGATCACAGGGAGAGACTGGAAGCCAGAGAGTAAGGAAGGGACATTTATAAGAACTCAGAGTCCCAAGGGTGCCCCCCCTATTTCAGCAACCAGCTAACTCCCACAAGCCTCCAGCCTGCCCCTGTGACAGGTCCACAGCACGATGGGGACTAAGCATCCACCATAGGAACCCTGGGGGAGACAGAATCTCTCTAAGTTACTAAGCTGCCCAGGCTGGACTTGAACTTGTGATTTTCCTGCCTCAGGCTCCCAGAGAGCTGGGACTATAGGTGTTATGGTTTATATCTTGATGTTTGTCCAAAGCTTCATGGGGCTCAGCTCAGAGGCAGGGCTTGTGGAGGATAATGGGGTTCTGAGCACAGTACAGCTGACTTGTTAGGAGGTGAGGTATGGTCAGAAGGGATGGGTCACTGGGGGTGATTGCCCGGAAGGACACATCTCCTCCCAGACTCCTCCTTTCACTCACCTTACTTCCTGTATTCCATATACTCCCCTGCCTTGCTGTCCTGCCTTAGAGCCAGCCAACTATGGACTGAAATGTGAGCCAGAATAAACCTCCTTTCCTTTAAATTTGGGATGTAGGGTATTTTGTCCTATCAACAAAGAAAGTGACTAAGACAACAGGCATGTGCCACCATGACCAACTCTCATGCCTGCTTTCTAGAAGGCAGCCACCTTTGTTTCTATGCTTGATTCCTAGAGGGCTTTGTTCTATATCCTAATACCAGTAGTAGGATTATCACTATTGGGCATCACCTGTTAATGCCTGTTAAAGAGGACTATGCTTTAGCTCCATACACCTTCCCAGCCCTTCTTACTTCTCACAATAGACTAACATAACTGGTTTTTAATTTCTCTAACTTCAATAAAAACACATAAACTTCTCTTTCTTATTTTGTCAACTTCAATTTCTTACTTCATAAGGTGAGGGTATTATGAGACTATCACAACCATATCTATAGTTATTGCCTGCATTTTGTATCTTTTTCCATCCTTTTAATCTATTGAGACTTTAAGTTTGAAGTGTCTTAGTCTGTTTTCTGTTGCTATTAGAAAATATCTAACAATGGAACTTGTATAAAGAAAAGAGGTTCATTTCACTCACAATTGAAGATTCAAGAGCATGTTACAAGCATCTACCTGGCCCTGGTTAGAGCTTTTTGGTTACATCACCACATGGTTGATAGCATCATGGTGGGAGTATCTGAGAGAGAGAGAGATCATATAGCGAGACTAAAAGCCAGAGAGATTCAAGAGCCCGGTTTGCTCTTTTGATAACAACTCACTTTATAACCAATATTCCAAAAGCTATATTCACTGAATTATATATCGAAATGCCATTTATAGCAACAGAAGACTAATGAAAAGCTAAATGGCTACTATTAGGGAACTTGTCCTATAACATGTAGTATATCTACATACCTTACTGCTATAAAAAAAAGTAACTACCTAGGAGTGGAATGATTGGGTTTTGTTTTAAGAGTATGTTTAACTTTTGAAGAAACGGGCAAGATGCCTTCACACAAATACTGGCACATACATGCTCATAGCAGCTTTACCTGTATAAGCCAAAACCCAGAGAAAATCTAAATATGCATCAATTAATGAGTAATTGTGATATACTCATCCAGTGACTACTACTCAGCAATAAAGAAGTATAAGCTACCAACAGAAGAGGGAATGTTAATGTTACTGTGCTTAGTGAAAAGACAGAGAAAGGAGTGTTCTGCATACAGTTTTGGAAAATGAAATTTTATTGTTAATGACAGGTAATGGATCAGAGGGACAGGGGAGCTGGAGGGATAATTACAAAGAAGCACGAAAAAATTTCTGGGAGAAATACAGATGTTTGTTATCTGTGGTTTAAATACATAACAAAAGGAGTCAGATAGTATATTTTAAATATTTTATCTTTGTATTTCAGTTGCACACTTCATTAGACATGAGGAAAATATTTTAAAAAGGATGGTGAGTATTTCTGTATGTCGTTATGAAATGATTGCCAGGCTATATTAAATGAAAACAGTATGAAGACATGGTATGACACTACTTATCTTATAAAGTGAGATGTTTGAATATACATATGTTGTGTGTCACACACAAACACATTTATATGTGCAGTTACATATCCAGACATACACTGGGATATTGTAGGTTTGGTTTCAGACCACTATGATAAAGCAAATATCACAATAACATGAGTCACATGAAATTTTGGCTTCCCAGTACACAGAGTAGTTATGTTTATGGGAAGCTAAGGCAGACAGGTCAAAAGAACAACCTCTGCCGGGGCAGTTTAACAACTGAGTGAGACTCTGTCTCAAAAGAAAAAATAGAGAGAAAGATCCCCCCAGAGAATCGACAACCAGATCCTGAAATACAGCAACATGAGAAAGACAAGAAGGAGAGAAATGGGTGCCCTGGTCCCCTGGACCCAGGAAAGATCTGAAATGGAAATGGAAACTCTCAGAAAAAGCAAACAAGACCTCCCCTGGAGAAAAGGCTCAGAGGGCCATCGTGGCATAGTTAGAGGAAGAGGAGGTGGAAAAGGAAGGAGCCACCGCTCCATACACACCCTCAGCCCGCTCCCTCATTCCGGCACTCACAGCTTCAGCCTCAGAGGCCCCTGCTCGCGGAAGCGTCCCCAATCTGCCAGGGGAGAGCATAGTCCTGAGAGCTGGTTTGAAATTGGAGAGGAGAAAGTGCAGCCCGAAAAGGAAGCAGTGGCGGTCAGAAGGAGTGGTCGAATCCAGTGTGAGGATGGGAGGTTACAAAGGCCCTTGAAGCAGAATCCCCACTCTGCTAAAATCTTTCTAATCAGTGCCCTGAGGCAGGCCGGAGTCAAGGCAACCAGTCAGCAGCCCACCACACCCAGCTCTATGCCTGCCCCGAGGATATGGCCACAGACCTTTACACTGTGTGAGCAAATACCAGCAGAGAGTATCAGAAAGCAGTGGAAGTGACCCCAGGACCATAGTAATTCCCAGGGATCCAGTCAAAAAACAAAAGGGAGCTGGAAAACAACAGAAAGAGTGAGCTGCAGATGGAGGCAGGCTACATGGCCCCATGCCCTTCTCACTCCAACACCAAGCAGGAAGCATGAGCTGAGTTACGGGAATTCAGCTTCCACCCTGAACTCCCTCTCTGAGCACCATGAGTCCTGGTGGCCTAAGCAGACACCATGTGATCCTGACAACAACGGGCTGAGTCAACAGGCTTCAGAACTCACCCTAAACTACTAATATGAGCACCAAGAGAGACTCCACATCGCTTGCATATATGAAAAATGTTCGAACCCATAGCATCAAACTACATGAAAAGCAGCAGTCCTGGAGCCTGAGAGACAACAACATACTCTACACAGCAGACCCGAGAAAATCCTCCAATTCTTTCCGAGAACTAATAACTAACCTTAATACACACCATGGACTACCATGGTGAGCAAAGGTAGAGGAGACCTCACGCCACTTGTGCTCAGCATCGTAAATGCACCCAACGCCCAACAAGATTGAGCAGTGGGATGAGGTGAAGGCATGGAACTAGGGTGTAGACCTGCCTCTCTAGTTGGGAGGGGTAGTCTCCAAAGACACTAATGGTCTATAAGGGAATACCAGGCACTTTGGCGGGGAGCTTGGAGGCCTGAGGGGGGAGGAGCCTCCCTTCGGGTTGCATGAGAGCCCTGAGGACCTAGACTGGGTCTCCCACAGAGCAGCGTTAGGACAGAGTCTCGGAGTCCTCAGGGGTGACCCCGTGGACCTGGATCGGCCAGGGAACAGCCATCTGGAGCGTGTCTGGTGCTCTGACCAGCCCCTGGGGTGTGCCAGGTGCTCTGCCCTGGCCCCGGAGCTCCACTCAGCCCCCTGGGGCATGCCAGGAGCTCCGCCCAGCCCCCAGGGTGTGCCAGGAGCTCCACCCCACCCCCAGGGCATTCCAGGCACTCTGCCCAGTCCCTGGGGCCTGCCAGGGGCTCCACCCGGCCCCCAGGGCATGCAAGGCACTCTGCCCTGTGCCCAGAGCTCCACTCAATCCCTGGAGCATGCCAGGCACTCCAACCGGCTCCCAGGGTGTGCCAGGCTCTCCGCCCCGCCCCTGGAGCCCCACTTGGCCCCTGGGGCATGCCAGGTGTTCCACCCAGCCACCAGGGCATGCCAGGTGTTCTGCACGGCCACCAGGGCATGCCAGGCACTTTGCCCAGCCCCCAGGAAGGCCCTGAAGACTCACCTGAGCCTATAGACATGGACGCGCTGATAGTCTGGCAATTCTTTGTTTAACCCTGCCTACCCAACTGGACACTTGATGGCTATAAGGGCTTGCCAAAGGGTGCTTCTCCACCTCCTGCCATAGCAATTTGTGTACATCCATGTAATATACAGCATATTTAGAAGCAGCCAAGTCTCTGCCCAAAGTAAGAGCATGAGGGAGTAAATAAACCAAAAGTACAGTATTACCAGTGGGAAGACCACTGATAGGGTGGTAGGTGGTAGAACAACGGAGGTGAAGTGGAGAAAATTGATTAATTGAATGAGCCATCATCTATATAACTGAGTAATAAAGACGAAGATAACATTATGTAATGCAACATCCAGTGGTAACCCCCTACTATTTTCTCTGTAATTTGGTATTCCCTTTATTGTTTTTGTGTTAGCAAATGCAAAGACAACACTATATAATACAGCATCCAATGATGGTTCCCTACTGTCTCCTCTGTAATTCGGTATTTCCTTTATTGATTTTGTTATAACAAATACGAAGATAACATTATGTTATAAAGCATCCAGTGCCAATTCCCTACTGTCTTCTCTATAACTTGGTATTTTCTGTATTGTTTCTGTGCTATTCCATGTTCTTTTGTCTTAATAATTTTTAAAATCATAAAAGTTAAAATAAATAAATAAATAAGGACTGGGGATGTAGATCAGTGTAAAGGCCCTGGATTCAATCCCCAGTGCCACCAAAAGAAGTTATGTATACAGTGTTGCAGTGTACTAAGTGTGTAATACTATTGTATCTGAAAAGTAACTCACATACCTTAATTTAAAAATACTTTATTGCTAAGAAAGCTAATGGTGACTTGTACTGTTAGAAAATGGCACTGATAGATTGCTTGACAAAGGTTTCCACAAGTCTTCAATTTGTAAAGAATATTCTATATGTGAAGAGGCATTGCACACATATACTTGCTTATATAAAAATATGAAGAACAAACTATAAAAACAAGTTTCTATAGGGAGAAGGAGGAGATAGAATGGGAGTGGTGATGGGAATACACAGTAAATTCTGTAACAGCTTTTGAACCATGTGAACAGCCTACATAATTCCAAAGCAAAATTAAATTTTAAAAAGCAATTCTAAAAAATTGAAAGCAAAAGGAAATAATCCCAACAATAATCCAGTCAATGGCATTGCCACACACACAGAGACTATTTCAGGTAACCTCACAATACAATAAATATAACTGTATAACTCCAGCGGAGAACTGGAAGAAAAAAATCTTAGACTCACTTATCATGTTTTTCACAGTAATTTTGATTCCCTTATTCTTAAGGGTGTATTGTATCTTTATTTAGGATGAGACAAATATATAATTATTTTGGTGGTGTCAAGAACTGGCATACTCAGCGTGGAAGAAAGGAGGCAGAGATACTATCAAAAAGGACCAAATAGAAGCCCTGAGTCTTAATTTAAATCAGAAGTAATGGTTTATCCTAAAGCAAAACAGGCAAACAAAAATAGCTCTTAACTATTTACATTGAAAAGATTTAGTAATAATGGCCAACACAGTTAACAATGAGGATCCCTCAGTAACAATGGTCAAGGCTGTAGCACAGAGGCCCCTTGCCCAGATTTCAGTCATTAAGCACCACTGTGCACTAAAAAGAACCAGAATAGCTCAGAGAAATGGCTAATTTTAGACCTGGAAAAGGAAATGTACAAGATGATTTGGGAACACTTTGTCATATCAAAAGCAAGAATATTATGAAACACTATTAGGATCATGTCAAAGAGATCTAGAAGTCAATTTAAAAAGACTTTCACTGGTCAAGGTTGGGACAATCTGAGCATTAATAAAAATAACATCTGCAGTGAGTGGAAATGCATTATATCCATGATTTTATGAACATATAAAAACCACATTAAAAATCTTTTAAATTCCTTTTGGAGACTGCCTGAGAATCAATTCATTAAAACTGGTAAATATAAGGAAAGAAACAATTTATCTTGTCTTTCTCATCTGAGCTGCACATAAGATTAACAAAATTGGTGGTGACAAAAAGGTTTATCTTTATAGAAGTGTCTCATATAATAAATGATAGAATAGAAAAACAAGTTTCAATTGCTGGTGGATTAATGAACCTACGTAATGGTCATCAATAGCCACTATTACCAAAAAAAGAGAATGAGCTTGACATTATGGTCTCCTGAAAGTAGTAAGTAGGACTGCCTATGAAGATGACTTGCCAAAAATTCCAATTTGGAATCCAGTCCAATGTCTAGACCTGTTTACCAACTTAAAGAAAATGTAAAGCACAAAGAACAGCAGTGAAAATTTATTTAGAAAAATCCAGACTTTGAAAAACTCAATGGGACCAACAGTTCTACAAAAGTAAGTAAAAATAATCAAATGAGGTGCAAGGGTAGGGGGTGGTCTTATAGACTGAGAGACTTAAGGGTCACCCTGCAATAGACAGTCCTCAGTGGCTATGACAGAATACCTGAGATGAAAGGAAGAAGGTCTTACTCTAGCTCACAATTACAGAGGTTTCAGTCCATGGCCACTTGCCTCCATTGCTTTGGGACTGTGGTGGCACATATATAATTACATCACGGTGGAGCATGTGGTGGAGGAAACCTGTTCATCTCAAGGTGACAAAGAGAAGAGGGAGGAGAAGGGGAAGTGTGGTAGACTGACAACTGGTGGTCAACTTGTAACACTCAGCTGAACTGAAGCAGCGTGGTGCTGGGTATGGAAAGCCCACCTGAGGATTGTTGCCAACAGCATAAAAAGGAGAACTGGAGAGGAAGATGGGAGCTGTTGGTTCTCTTGGAGAAGCTCATCGTGCTGGATTTCCTGATATGAACTCGGTTGCTCTCATGGTTGGAGGAGCTCTGGACATTGTTGTCACTAAGAGAGGCTGCAGTTCACTTTGGGAGATCTTTGGTCCTTTGAGCATTGCCTCCTGCATCCAGAGGGGAACATGGTGCACTGTTCAGTCTCCTGGGTAAGCTTGTCATGCTGACTTTTCTGATATGAACTCAGCTGTTCTCATCCTTGGAGAAGCTTAGGACCTCGCTGTTGATGAGGATGGCCATAGTACTTTTCAGGAACACTCAGGTTCTTACTTTGAGCATCACTCCCTGGCTGCAGTGTAGATCCCTCAGCCTGCCGGCACAGATCTTTCATCCTGTTGGCACAGACTTTCTAGCTTCCATCACTGACCTTTGGGCCTTCCCAGTGCAGATCCCTGAAATAGGCCTGCATGAGACATTGTTGTGGGCTCTTGGCCTCCAGCTGGACTCGTGGGAGGTTATGATCATGGACTCTAGGTCTTTAGCTGGACTCATGCAGGACATTACTATGGTATCCAGGCTCTCAGCCGGGTTCTTTGGTTCTCTACTGTGTGGACGAATTTCCTGCATTCTTTTGTATTTGACTCTTGGTGACTATTATAAAATAATCCTATAAATGATATGTCCTGTAGTAAATTGTTTCCCTTGCAAACCCTGACTACAACAACAGGAGAAGGAAGAGAAAGAGAGACAGAGAGAAAGTCTAGAGTTCCAGTATACACTTCAAAGACATGAACCCAAAGACCTAACTTCCTTCCACTAGTCCTCACCTCCCAAGGCTCCACCATGTTCCAAAAGTGCCACAGGCTGGTGACCAAACCCTTCACACGTGGCTCTTTGGGAACACTCTAGATCCAAACATAGCACATACCAACCAGCATGCAGAGTTTCTCTGAAGGACCGTCAGAGCTAAATACTGAGCTATTTATGGATGTAATGATGTAATGGCTTAGAAACATTTCCAAGTGATACAGGAAGTGGAGAAAGTAAGTGGAAAGTATAAGCGAAACAAAATTGGCTGTGAAATCATTTGTGGTTGAGAACAGGTGATGGGAACGCAGATTCACTGCACTATACAATGCTTTTGCAAGTGTTACAAGTATTTCCAGATAAAAAATGAAAGCAACATTTACATCTCAAGGCCATGCGCACATTACAGCAAAGCTGAGTAGTATACTATGCTTCCAAAGTCCCAGTCTCCATGCCTCTCAAAGGAAATGTTTCTAGCAGCAAAATTAAATAGACACTCCTTTTCTTCACTATACTAACTGCAAAACCTTTTATCACATTTTTGTGTTCCGTAGGTGATCCATGCTTTTTTAAAAAATCCATTTCACCTTTCAGAACAGATTCCAGTTTTCTTTTAGAAGTTCACTAGCCTCTTATTAGTCACTGTTTAAACTGGCTGTTTCATGTTCAAAGTTTGACTTTTTTAAAGGCTTTGTATTTTTCCTGATGACTTTTCACATTTCTTTAATATTCCTGCAAGTTTATTTTCCTCCAGCTCTCAAGTATATAGAATCCTTTTTAAAATCAGAGACTTTTGGGGCTGGAGGTGTGGGCCAGTGGTAGAGCTGGTGCCTTGCATGCACAAGGCGCTGAGTTCAACCCCTAGTACCACTTGCATACATACATACATATATACATACACAAAATCAGAGACTTTCATCCTGATGCGTTTATTTATTTACTTATTTTGGTACTGGGACTCAAACTCAGGGCCTCATGCCAGGCCGGGCAGGCGCTGTACAGCTGAGCTACGTCCCTGACCCTCATGCCTTTTTTATACTCCAAATTGGACTGTTTACTTTCTAATTTGATTGTACCATTATTATCCTGAGTCTTGCTTCTTTTTTCTTTTAAATGTGATATTTTGTGGGATTCTTTTTTGCTTTTCCTGTTATTTTAGTATTTTGTCTGGACCCTCATTTTTCTAGCACTATGCATTCAAATAGTTTACAAAGAAAGGGGAGGCGAAATGAAAAGTTTCTGAGGCCTTGCAAATTTTAAAAGATTTTATTTTTATTTTCCCACCTGATCAATAATTTTGATGGCTGCAAAATTCCAGTTTCAGCTGGGCATAGTGTTGTACTTGCATAAGGGTCGAAAGTTCCAGATCAGCCCAGGTATCCTAAGGAGACCCTGTCTCAAAATTAAAAAAAAAAAAATTCAAGGCCTAAAGATGCAGTAGTAGAGCACTAATCTTTACTATCAATCAATCAGTAAATAAGCAAATAAAGAAATTCAACCTTAAAATCATTTTCCATTCAAGACTTTGAAAGTGCTACTTTATTTTCCTTTGATGTAATATGGCACTGATACCAATACAAATCATGTTCTTTTACAGATTCTTTTCTTCTAGACACTCTTAAATTTTTCTTTTTACCGTTGAACCTCTGGACTTTCCCAGTAATGTGGTTATGTGCTACTGCTTTTGCATTCATCTTGCTCTTGATGAAGCAGTGACATAGTGATAAAAATAAAATAAAATGCGCTAAGCTCTTATTATCCTGACTTAGATACCATACACTGTTCAAAATATATGCATAACTACACAGAACAAACTTATGAAGTAATTATTTCCCTCATTATCCAGATGAGGAAATTAAAGCAGAGGGAGGATATACAGCAATGTCCTGCCTATCTCAATAACAGTACATCCTTTTGTCTATGGGAAATTTTATTGTATTACTTCTTTATAATTTTCCCCTCTATTATTTCTTTTTCTCTTTTTAGAATTTTAATTTTTTGTCTCCCAACATGAATCTGCATTTCCATATTTTTGAAACTGTCATGAAAGATTTCTCTCTTTCTTTTCTAACATTTCTTACATTTCCTTCATAAATGATACTGTTTTATTCCAAAGTTATGTTGACCTCTGATTTTCCTTCTCTTATCTTTTGTTGACCTTTTAATAAAAATAGTGTTATTAACATAGAATAATCTGTCAAGGATACCACTGAGAGTTATTTCAAATGTTATCAGCTATTTTTCTGATTGATCTTTCTTAGTTGTAACATCAGATCTACTTACCTTGAGAGTGATATCAGCGAGGTAGCACAAAAGGATTTCCCTGTGCTCACCTCTCACAAACCCATCCATTCCCCGAATGCAGGTCACTGATCATAGCACCAGGTAGAGCACAAAAATGAGACACATTGAAGAGGGTAGGAAGGATCCTGCCAAACTGCTTTTGACCATACAAATTTCACTTTCCTACCAGCAGTGTAGGAAAGTTCCAGTTGTTTAGCATCCAGAGCAGCCCTTCATAAATTAAGTTTTCAAATTTTAAGTATTCTGATAACTGTACAGCAATATTTCATCATAGATTTAATTTGTATTTGTCTAATAACCAGTAGTAGTGAGAAGCACTGTGTATGCCACTTCCTATCCATATGTCTTCTTTAATGAAGTGGCTGTTTAAACTTTTTGTTTGATTTGTAATCGGGCTAATTACTATAGCTGAGCTTTGAGGACTCTGCGTTTCCTACATCAGCAGTCCTTAACCTTTTTGGCACCGGGGACCGATTCCTAGAAGACAATTTTTCCAAGGACAGTTGGGGGTGGAAGTTGGGGGTAGAGGGGATCCGGGATGATTCAGTGGCACTGCCAACCTAGACTCTTGGCATGTATAGGTCACAGTAGGGAGTGCTGGAGCTTCTTGCTTTAAGAATCTAATGTTGCCACTAATCTGACAGGAGACAGAGAGCTCAGGTGGCAATGCAAACCTTATGCAGGGGCTGTAAACACAGAAGTTTTGCTCTGTAGCCCACTGTTTACCTCCAGTTCCTAACAGGCCACAGGCCCATGACCTAGGTGTTGCAGACCCTTTTTCTAGATACTTTCTAAACAATGTTCTATACATTTTTCTTTCAAAATCCCTTGAAGAAGGTACTATTACTATACTCATTTTATATATGATGGAATTAAGGTACAGAATAGGTACATAACTTAAAGTCTCATGGCTAGTGAGTGAGTAGTAATGACCCTGGGATTTTAAACTAGGCATGGCACTCTGGCTCTGGAGCTCCTGCTCCAGGTCAGGTTTGGCATATGTCCTGTAAGGGGCCAGGTAGTAACAATTTTAAGTTTTGTGGGTCACAGAGTGTCTGTTGCAACTGCACAACTCTGCAACTGTAATTCAAGAACAATTAAAAACAATACAAAAGACGAGTGTGTGTGGCTATATTCAAATAAAACTTTATTGTTATGGTTTGTGTCTGAGTGTCCCCCCACAGCCTCATGCGGTCAGGGGGTGGGCGTTTAGAGGTTCTGATTCCTGGTTGTGAGTGCTATACTGCCCAGTGGGCAGATAGTTCACACATGTAAGAGAGAGGAAGAGGCTGCTTGCCACCATTCCTCCCTTTTGCTCTGGTTGCCTTTGCTGTGTTCTGCTGCCATGAACGTTTGCCCTCTGCCATGTGCCTCTCTACCTCTGAGCCAGCCAAGTATGTACTGAAACCTCCACAAACTGTAAGCTAAGTAAACCTTTGCTTCCTTAATTTTGGGCATTGGGTATTTTGTCTCAGCAATGAGAAAAAAGTAACCAAGACATTTATATACATTGAATTTTGAATTTTGTATAATTTTTACATCATGAGTATTGTCAACCTTTAATTTAAACCATGATTGTATACTGCCCTCTATATGAACTATTTATAATTTCCATTCATGTTTCCAAACAGCAAACTTTTAAATAGTTTCATAAAGTATTTATTGACTTGTCTTAAAATTCTATTTCTTTTATAGTTACTCATATTGCACAGGATACACAATGGGATATAGGTTCTATGTAAATAGAATTGAATTGATTTCAAATAAACAAGTTGAACTGCCATATGGAGACAATAACTCATTCTATTCTTAAGGTTTCCCAACTCTCTGCTCTTAGTAATGACCAAGTACCTTCTCCATTATGGTTGTTCTTTATACATGATGGCTATCGTCCTCCATAATAATAGATTTAATGCTTTCATCAACATTTTTCTTTCCCTCTGTCAGGTTTCCATGTTAAATTGCCTTGAACAGTTTGCCAAGTTTGCCACGGTGTTCCTCCAGTTCATTATGCAGACATTAATTGTGCGCTTATTATACACAGGCACTGATGATTTGATGACTAGTAAGTCAGGTTGCCTGCCCGCAGGAATCTTGCAATCTAGGAGAGAAGTCAGCAAAATAAATAGAGCAGTATCATGCAGTGATATTAGTGTTGTGAGAGAAGCTTGTACAGGGTTATGGGAACATTTAGAAGCTTCCTAGTTTAGGGGAATAACAGTCTATTAAAATAACCCATGGGTTCAGGGATATAGCTCAGGAACACAGTGCCTACCTGGCAAGTGCAAGGTCCTGAGTTCAGTTCTCAGTACCCCCCCAAAATAACCCTGACCTGGAGTCTCACATATTGCTATTATAAACCATAATCCCAGAAAAGCAGAGGTGGGGACTCTCCAAGAACTATTTTTGGAGTTACCTATTGACTGTCTGGATCATCCTTTCTCTGCAATTTACAAACTTTCAAATATAAAAAGCTGAAATTTTACTTGTGCCCTGATACCTCTCATTTTGTGCAGGAAATCCACATAGATGTCAGAGAAACATTTTGGTTTCTTCTTGCTCTGTTCTCTCAAGCAGGTAAGAGAGATCTGCAGCAGATTTAAAGGCCCAGTGAATTCCCACCCAAATTCTGGGTCCTTCTCTATGAGGACAGCAGAGCCCCTGGCGGCACTGTCAGGTCGACATTCCACATCAGCACAGCTGGCCTCCGGACTCTCTTCTTGAAACTGCTTTTCCATTACCGATCATTACTTGAGAATCTCCCGGTCTGGATCACTGCAGGACATGGCTCCCTGCTTTTGTTGTTCATGCTGTGTTCTTGGCCAGGCTACATTTCTTTTGGAGTGGACTGTGTTTATCAATGACTGAGAATGCTGTTATCTGTGGGGGCTCAGCTTATGCTAGCATTAAGGGCCAAGGTGTCTGCCTTTGTGTTTGTGCAGCAGGGGCGAAGAGGGGAGAGGGCCCTGAAAAGCAACAAGTTGCTGTGTGCTGCTGTGTTGGGCAGAATGAGCTGGGAGGTAAAATGAGCTAGGAGATTATTGGAGAAGGGTTTCCAGTCATGAGCTTGTTACATGCACCTTCCGGTGATGATTTCTTTTTTATCATCCTAATTATTGTGTGCATATTTTGCATATTCATTGTGCCTTACCTCAGAGGAGGAGCTGGCAAATGTGGCTGCTTCTGCCTGCCGACCTCACCCTTTGATTCCAGAAGTCATCTCTCAGTGTCACCATCTTTTCCAGAGCAAATCTCCAAGAGATAAACTGTCCCATCGCAGAATAAACATGATAAAAATTCCCTTGTTCTTTGTACTAAAGAATAATTTTAGTATCACACTCTGTCCATCTGGACATCATTAATATTGTCAACCACTCCCTTCAATAGCTTTTAATGTCTAAATAATTATTCCCTGTGGCCATAATGTGACATGATGTCACTCCCCTCCTGATTCGCATTTCATAGATAACAGACAGCTTGGGAATTGCAAGAGCCTTTGTGAGCTGTTCTGAAAGCCTAACACCTACCCCACCACCGCCTCAGTGAGACCGGTCCCGCCCCTAAATCTGCCTCTGAGCTGCACAACCTTCCCCCACTCAATTACCCGTTCCCTTCTGAGAGTTCTACCATCACTGGCTTGGTCTGCAGCAGGCTTCATATCCTGACTGGGAACAAAGTTGACTAATCAAGACATTCCGGTGCCTTGATTAATGTGGGTATCCTTGACTGGAATTTGACTTTTCACGTTGGTGTGTGGTAAGGACTCTCCCCCCACCCCAGTATGTTAATCGTTTTCTGCTTTGTGATCGCACCTCTTGAAAGACATGCTGAAACATAATGCCTGCCCTGGGCCAAGGATATTTCTCCAGTTTGCCCCCTGGGTTTCTCTTCCTGCTTATTCTCTCACACTCTTTCTTCTGTTCCCCAGACCTGGATGAGCAAAAATGCTTTTCTTGGAGATGGGCGAACATCCAGCCAAACTATTGACAATTAAGAAAATAACTTTTTAAAAATGTTCTTGGTATTACTATTTTTTACCTCTCTTCATATATTTTTTATTTCATTTCTCCTTTTCTTTCCTCCTCTTCTCAATTCCCCCTTTTTGCTGTCATAACCAGCTCCTGGCATCCTCTTCCTAGTCCGCGATTTTGCTCTGCGATGCCTAGGTTTGGTCTTTGTCTACGCAATACCAGACATCTGGACACACAAGTAAAAACATGCTGTCAAATACACAGATGTTTGGAAACATCTGAGTATTTGGGCACCTCACAGCAGTAGCAGCTGGATAATGGAATTAATTTTTCACTTCTCAGTCATCGCTTGACATCAGATGGACAGAATCCTATCAGCCACAATCTAAGCAGGGTCCATTATCTGCTGGCAATTCTTCCTTTCCTCTCACATGGGGGAATTATCTCTGTCAATCATTTTATTGTCAAAGAGAGGGAGAAGACATGCGCCTCTTCTTGGACCTGCAGTACATCATCACGCTGTTCCTCAGCTCTTTTCTTATTGAAAGAGCTACTAGGAACTGACAATTTCTTTAACCTTTCCCACCCCAGAGGCAGAGGAGATCTTGCTTCTTATTAGAGGAGCTTTCTGTCTGGTGTGAGACCTGCCCCCCCACCACACACACACACTTTGTAGCGCTCCATCTACCAGAGAAAGCAAAACGACCCCAATTTATTATTCCTGTCCACCGTTTCCTCGCAGAGGACTGCATTAGCTGTTTGTATTTTTCTCGAGGAGCTTAGAATAACATCATCCTGCCCCACTGGGACCTTGAGGAGAGAGACAGGTCTCTGGAGACCGCCCAGAGAGCAGCGTTCGTTCTCTTGCCTTGTAGATGGCCCCTCAAAGTGACTTCCCCGTTGCCGCGGGATAGCCTCGGGGGGCGTCAGCAGCGTCCACCCGCGGAAGGGCGACGCCCGCGGAGGAGCAGCGGCCTCGTGCAGGCTCGGATCGCGTTGTGCACGGTGTCCACACGTGCACACTGGTGTGAGTGTGCCAGGCCCGAGCGGTTATTCCAGACTGAAAGACGAGGGAAACGATCTATTAGATGTTTCTGCTTTCCGCAGAACAGAGACACAGCCCCCAAGTCAGTGCAGTCAGGAAATATATCAGTCAATTTAGTGAAAGCCTATTCCAGCGTGACTGGCCGGCCGGCGCCGCGCAGACCGCGGGTCAGGGACGAGCCCGAGGTCGCGGGCAGTGCCCGCGGGCCCTGGGGGCGGGGGCGGCTGGCGCAGGACAGCCTTTGCGCCAGGCGCAGCGGGCGGCCTCCCTCGTCCCGCCCCCTCTCGGCCGCACCCCTCCCCCTGCCTCCCGTCCCCGGGTCCACTCCTCTCCCTCCCTCACTGCCTCCCTCCCTCCCCCTTCTCCCAGAGGAGGTGACAGACGGGCCTGTAATTTGGTTCCATTCGCTCGACTGGAGCAACACCTGCCCCCCTCCCCTGGGACCCGAGGGTCTCATCCCAAACACACAAGAAGCCAAAGACAAATCCGGGCCCACAGGCAAATAGGACGAGGATGGGGAGATACAGGCCTACAGTGTGCACACCCCGCCCTCACTGCTGCAAAACTCAGAAAGACCAGCCGCTCCTGAAGTTCAACTACTGAACGCTGCGCCTCCGGAAACTTGGATTTTTAAGTTTTCAATTTTACAAAAACAAAAACAGATCAGTAAGCTATTATTGCAGTAAGCAATATTTCCTTATCTGCAACACACAAGGGATGTACAACGGGGCTCGGGGTTGTCATCTGCTGGGTGTAAGGCCTTCCTTGCCCACATGTGACCAACCCAGCCTGAAGAACACGCCTTTGTGTTTCCATTTAACTAGAAGCATCTATGGCACTAACCACTCAGCTTTTTTCGTGTTTCCTAAAGCCTAAGTGTTGTCAGGGTCAACCAGTACGGGTCACTCATTCTAGATCCTCCCAAGCTCGATTCACTTTGTTCCTCTGCGCCATTTCTTAGTGAGCAGAGGTCTCTCCAGGTGGCAGGAGAATCCAAGTCCAAGGACCGGACTAAAGTTTAGACCAGGTTTTAGGCTGCTTCAGAGGAAACTGCTGTATCTTTTCATTACTGCTGTTTCTTGCTTGTTTGCTCCACAAAATTAAAGAGGAAATATCTTTTTTCATTTTTCTCAAAAGATAAACTTTTAAATTTTATTGCTCTTCATTTTCATTGTCCCACTGAAATAAAGTCTTACTAGTAATGTGACCTTGGGCATGCTATTCACCTCTCGCTGTCTGGGTGTCTTCGTCTCTGATTTAGGACTTGCCACCTGTTACTGAGTGTGGAGAGGATAAAGTGAGAGTAACGGAGAGCGCATGGCGCAGGGTGGAGGTTATGCCCGTGTTTTCGCCGATCTTATTAGTCCCCAGGGTAGAATGTGGCTACTACATGTGGACTGAGCACAGGGTTGGTGTAAAAGGCTTCTAGGTGGGACTGCCCTGCAAGGCGTGGGACTGTGACACTCAGTCTCAGTGGTCCCCGAGGACAGAGGGCTCTGGGTGACTCATAGAGATATCAAGTGTGAGAGAGGGGCCTGGTTAACCAAAAGGCCCATGCAGGGGCGCAGCTGTTAATGACAGTCAGGCATCCACATCCGCAGGCTGCCGCTGTCAAGGAAGACAGGCAGATCCCCTCTCTTAAGGCCCCAGAGAGCCTCCTACTCCAGGACACTGTTTGACCCCAGTGGCTGCCCAGTGATCAGTGCCTAAGAAACTCTACCTTAGGGTTATTTCTTTTAAGTCGCAAAAAGCTGCCCAAAGTAAGCCCTGGCCGAGTGTTCACTCCAACATGCTGTAGTGATCCCCGACCCTTTCCACTTTGCCCTTCTGTCCTTAGCTGGGTGCTAACCCATCAGCTGCGCCAGAGTGTAGCTGTGGACTGTGGCGTGGCCTGCGTGCTGAGACGCTGGTTTTCAGGTGTGCCACCCCTGACCAGGCAGGAGGGCGGGGGTGGGGGCCAGGGGCTTAAGTTCTACATATGTATGAGAGGAAGTGCCAAGGTTAGCGGTGAAGGGATGACCTTTAAAAGTCACCAGCAAGAGGATCCAAACGGCTGCAAAGAGAAAGATGGAGGCAGCTGCAAAATTCCTCTCAGAAAAGGTGCTCATGAAAGATGTTCAGGAAATCATGTTAATTTGTTTCACTGTAATGATGGATTTTGTTATGTCAAAAATGAAGCCTTATCTTTAGGGATATATGTTATTGCTTGTATGAGTAAAATAATGCTGTGTTTGGATTTGCTTCAAAAAGCAAATGGTTGTTTTAACATACCATTATTTATGCCTATGACTTTACACAGAAAAAGCACAATATAGAATCTCCAAAGGCATACAGAGCCACTCCTTTGATTTTTTTTCTTTGGTTGAACACATTCTTACTAGATAATAAATGAGTTCCCAGAAATATGACTTTCAAGGGGAAGAGTCGTAAAGGCACATTACTGTCTCTTATAAACAACTTTTTATGACAGCTGAATCTGATATAAATGGGTTCGTATGTTGTTTTAGAAATTTACATATCAAAGCTGGGCATGGGTGGCGCATGCCTGTAACCCCAGCAGTCAGGAGGCTGAGGCAGGAGGATTGTTGTGAGTTCCAGACCGGCCCGGGCTACAAAGTGAGCTTAAGCCCAGCCCGAACTATTTATTGAGATCCTGTCTCCATTAAAAAAAAAAAAAGACCGAAGAAGAATTTACATTTCACTTTTAAGCGTTTAACGTACATTTGTTGGGTTTAGGGTTAGCTTTCTTGGTTGCCATATTCAGGATTATTTTGGTCCTAATTCAGACATGATCACATATATGATAACTTATTGCGATGCTTTTATTAAAACAAAAAACCTTTTAAGTCTTTGAAGTGAAATTTTCCATGTAAAATATTTTCACACTATTAGGTGAAAATATTTAGTAGGTTTAGTATATACTAATATATTGTTCTTCAAGCTATTAAGACTGAAGCTAGATGTGGTAGGACATGGTTGTAATGCCAGCCCTCTGGGAGACTGAAGCAGGAAAACCCAAGTTCCAGGCCAGCCTGCACAATGTAGCAAGGGCCTGTTTCCAAAAAAAGAGAGGTTGGGTGGAAATGCGGCCCATTACAAAGGCCCTGGGTTCTATCTCCAGTATGGAAATAAATAAATAAATAAAATATTAAGAATGAAAGAGTGATTTGATGACATTGGTTTTTATTTTTTTTTAATGTTTTTATTTTTTGTCTTTTTGAGACAGGGTCTTGCTGTGCAGTTCAGACTGGCCTTGAGCTCACTTTGTAACGCAGGCTGGTCTCAAACATAATGATCCTCCTGCCTCAGCCTCCCAAGTGCTGGGATTACAGGCGTGAGCTAGCAGGTCTGGCTGGTTTTTTATATTTTTTTGTTTTTTATTATTAAAATAAACAGGCACTGAAGAAATTGAAAACTATTTTAAAATTATTATCATAATACTTCTTCATAGCCATTTAAAAATCTTTTATTTTTTGTAAAACTGATTCAATATGTTGGTGATTTAATCAACTTACACAAAATTCTAAAAACATCAGGTCAAATGTTTATTAATTGAACATTTCTATCTCTATATTCTTTATATTTTAATATTTATAGACAATAAAACTTAGTCCAAAGGAGCAGGGGGGAATCAGGCTGTAAATGAGATGTACTAGTGAAAAGTGGATTTTGGCTGGACTGGAACCCATTTCACTATTGTCTCGGCTTTGTACTTGCTTTAAGTTTATGATGATGGATTGTTTTCCCCACCCAGGACCCAGAAGACTCACCCTGCACAGAGGCTTGTCTCCCACGGCCAAGCCCCCCCTGCGCTGCTCACCCCTGCCACTCCACGGGCCATCTCTAACCCTCTTTACTTTTCATCATGGCTCCAGGCAGTGCCCCAGACTAGCTCCCTCCCCAGTCTCCCAGCCCCGTGAAGTCGGGCTCCTCTCCTCCCCTCTGCCTCTCTTCTCAGTCAGCAGTTCCTTCCCCACTCCACCCACCCCCATGCTGCCCTCCCTGTCTGCCCTCTTTGCCTGTCCCTGAGCTTTTGTCCCTTGCTCTCTGAAAGTCTCTGGGTGGTAGTTGAGGGAGGGAGAAGACCATCTGGGCAGAGAACTGTTCAGCACAGGTGGCTCTGTCCACTGGACCAGGTAGCTCTGTCCACTAAGCTTTCTAGGGAGCAACAGTGCCTAGGGGCAAATTTCTGGACAGCAAGAGGCAGAGAAGGTCCAAGGAGCAGCAGGAGGAACCATGGTTCTAGGTCTGTCTGGGGAAAGGCCAGGCAGGTGAAGGACAAGGCTGGGCCAGCTGGGAAAAGTGGGTGGTCTGCAGGGTTGTCTTTGTGGCATGAGCCTCAGGACATGTTAAAAGGCTAAGAGGAGAAATGGTAACGCCAGTGGCAGCCACTGTGGCTGTTGGCTATCACCCTCCTCAGACAGGCCTTCTGTCCCAGCCCTACCTAAGACATGACTCGCCACCAGCACCCCCCCCGCTGGTCTACTTCCTTACGCTCACTTCTCTTCTTAGTATTTAACATTCCCTAAAATTAAATACTGTTTATTTATGGTCAGTGACTGGTCCACAGGCGTGACACTCTTTTGTCTTCCTGTTTTTAGCATCTGGAATGTCGCTTGGCACACAGTAGGTAGTTCCTCAATAAAAAAAGGTTAAGTGTGAGTAGGATGGTACCACCATTATTCAGAGAGTTGTTTCACTCTCATCTATGGCTGAACAATGACAGAGTCTGTGATACCTTCAAGGGTGAGTCAGTTACTTTCTGGTCTAGCAGAGTATCACAGTGCTTCATTTCTCTCGGGAGGGTGCTCCAGAGCTTTGGATTTGAAATGGCATGGCAAAGAGCTCCTGGGATGGAATGGGTTGTGCAGCAGGGAAGGGATGCTGCCCAGCTCCATGGGCAAGGGGTTTTAATGCAAGGAGGTGAACAGGAAGACTGTGTTGGTCAGGTGGGTATTGGACTCCTCACTCAGGAAAGAGGCCCTCAGAAGGTTTCCAGAATTAGATGTTGACTACATTTCCTTGGCTGAGGAGCGGGAGCAAACTTTCTGTTCTTTCATAGGTGCTTCAGGTCTGAAAGTGGTCATCTCCCTCTACCAGTGAGAGGAGAACTGAGCTGCAGATATTCAGGGTCACAGGTAGCATGGGTCTTTACAAGTCAGAGAGAAACTAGTCTTGGCTGTGGTGGCCAACGTGTGGCCCAGATACAAGATACTGTTCTTTTCACACATCGATAGGGAATGCTTTCCTCCTAAGCACCTCCATACAAAAAGAATGAAGTTCCATTTTCCAGGTATCTGTGGACCTGACTACAAGAAGCATGAGAAAGAAGTGAAAAGTGCTCATAACCCCACAGATTGTTTAGAAACTCAAGCATCCACGTGATTATATTTTTATGCTAAAACCAGAGATTTGGAATAATATGGACTCATGACTTATAATATATTGTATGTGTGTATATGTGCATACAGACACACAGTTCTGTAGTTATTTTTGTATTTCCTTGAAGATAGAGTATCTCCTGTTTTTATGCCAGCTGTAAGCTTTTGTAGGTAAGTTCTTCGTATCTCCAGGTTAGTCCAGGCCGTTTTATTTGTTTTGTTGTTGGTGTCACATCCTGAATCCGTGTACTGATTAGACGCTGGGAGTATTACAAACTTAAAATATACCTTGTTCTTAATAAGTGCCCAGAGGGAGAGTTGTCATAGCAAGTCTTCTTACTGCCTGTAAAGCAGCTATGTGACTGCACACAGGTCTCCTCTTAGGCCTGACTTTTAACTTTGATTTGTAGAGGCTGGTTAGAGTTATAAAGTTTTCTTTTAAAGCAAAGGAATCTATCATTCACGTAAGATTTTTTTTTTTACATAAACACTGTACTGTTTTTCCCCATTAGAGGTAGCATGACATGTGTCACCAGCATAGCTGGGGCCTCTATTTATAGACTGACTCATGTTCAAGTTGAGAAGAACGACAAGGACCTCAATACAGGAATATGTCTGTGTCAAGGTTTGGTTTTGTTTTGTTTTACTTGTTCCCTTTTAGGGAATTTAGTCCATTAAGATATTTCATGCTCAACCAGCATGTTCATTACTTTTAGACAGATACTTAAAGGAGAGGACTTTATTTGATACTTTTATTTATATGCAAAACAGCGCACCATTCATGAGATATGAAAAACTCGTCAGATAGAAACCAGATTATATCTATTTTCACTACAAAATATTGCATTATATAAAGCAACAGAGACGCAAAAAAACCCTGAAATAGACTAAAATCTTTGGATAGCAGATGTGTTTTTTTTTTTTTCCCTTGTCACTAAAATACACTCCTTGCTTTAAGAGTTTCATAGCTGAGAACATGAAACATTTTCAGGTTATAGACTTTTCTTTTTGGTTGTCACAGAGGAAAGTAGTTCTGAATTCTTTTTTTTTTTTTTTAGGAAAATAACTTAATTTCCTAAAATCATCCCACGCACAAACATCACACACACACACACACACACATACAAAGAAGCTATTCTCCTTATAAACAATTTGTAAAGTACTTTTCAGACATAACTACGAATAAGAATAACAACACTTATTTTCTTAAAAAACTATAATAGTGAAGTGCTAGTGTTGCTGATCTCACAACAAAAGAACCTTTCAAGAACAAACATCTTAATATATAAAATATGTTTAGAAACGGAGAAGCGGGAAATTTCTTATACAAGTGCAATATAATTAGAGCAAACAGAAAGACCACAGTATAATCGCAACAAACACATAAAAATTTAGACGTAATTATTTCACAGGAAAAAGTGTAAACACTTGACTATAAATAAATTGGCACAGAGTATCCAAAGTAAAATTATCACCACTCTGAAAAATAAATGTCTTAAAAAAAATACTCTACTCCTTCTAACATAAATAAAAATAGGTCGTCTTTTTCTAACTGCACCTATGGGTCCACATGTTTAAGGTCACAAATAGATGTTTTTGGATATATAAAGGGGCACTTCACCTGAAAGAGCAATCAGATACTAAATTTTCCACTTATTTTTTTTCTTTTTCTGTCTAGATCAGTGTCCTATCTTGGGATTAAAATCTCACCCAGCTCAAATCCTCCCACAGTGTGTCTATCCTCAATATCTTTCAAACTTTACCAAATAATCAAGGGTTCGTTTTGTTTGGACTCTAATATATAATCTTTCTTTTGACAAAGAAACACAAAGTTTCCTGTTCCATCATTCTGTGCCTTAGTCTCTGGAAGAGAGTTCTTCCTCTCCTCCTGCCCAGGGTTTGGTGATCTGTCGATCAGAAAAATTCCAGATAGTCTGAAGTTACGAATCTACTCTGAAGCTTCTGCCTTCATTCTTTCAAAAATGAAGATGTGTGGGAGATAATCTAGGAGAACTCGGTCTCCAGTGGGTTAAAGCAACAACCCGTTTGGGGATCCTAATACGCCTAGGGTCCGCCCCAGGTCGGCTCGGCTGGGTGCCCCCAGAAGGCTCTTCTGGCCCGGAAAACACCCTTCTTTGAGCCCCTGGGCTCCCAGCCAACCCCACCTCCCGGCCTCTGAAACCTTTCCCTGTCGCCCCGCTGACCACAGAGAACAGGCTGCGAGCTTCCTCCGGGGGAGTCTCGGGGCGGCCGTCCCGGGGCCGCGGCCGCCGCCCCTCCCGCCTACACGTCCAGGACGTGGTTGAGATAGGAGATGTAGCAGATGGCCAGGCGCAGGATCTCGATCTTGGAGAGCTTCTTGTCCGGGGGCAGCGTGGGCAGCAGTTTGCGGAGCTCGGCGAAGGCCAGGTTGAAGGCCTCCACGCGGATGCGCTCGCGGGTGGCGTGGGCCGAGCGGTACTTGGCCGTGGCGCGCCGGCGGCGCCGCTTCTCCTCGCGGCTCAGCTGCTGCGGGTGCGGGTAGAGCGCGGCGCGGCTGCCGCCCTTGCCGTCGCCCTCGGCTTCCTCCACCGGCTCCAGGTCCGACACGCTGCCCAGCACCTTGGCCTCCGCGCCGCCCAGCGACTCCGGGTCCGAGTGCGCCGAGCTGGGGTGGTCCGAGTCCGCGGCTTGGTCCGGACTCAGCATCATTTTGGAGGCTGAGAGGGAATCAGAAAACCAGTCAATGAAAAGCGTGAGGGTCTTCTTTCCCGGCGAGGCCGGCAGGCCAGGGCCCGCCGCGCCGTCCCCGCACAGCCGTGCGCCCCGCGCCCCTCCCCGGCCCAGCCTGCGCTTCCGCATCCCCGCGGCGCGGGAGCTGGCGAGGTCGCCGACGCTCCTGCGGGCCGGAGACCCGGACAGGCCGGGGCCCTGCGCGCGGAAAGCACCGCAGGCCTGCGGGGTTTGCGCCTCCTCTAGGCGCACGTCAAGCGCTCTTTTCCACTTCCCTCCCTCGGTCCCTTTCCTGGACAGACGAATGCGTCCCAAAGACGAACGCAGCAGAGCTCTGCCGGGCCGGGCCACGCCGTGTGCGCCTCCGGGCCCAGGGGCCTGGGACCCAGCAGTCGGCAGCCCGGGGCGGCGGCGGGGCGGCCCTGCGCTGGGTGCGGGCGGGCTGGCCGGTCCCTGAGCAAAGGCGCCGGGGCGGGAAGGCTTCCTCGGCCCCCTCACTGTTCTCCGAAATAATGACTGAACAAACGTGCAGACTCTTTTCAAAAGAAAATTGACTCCTGCGCCCTCGCACGCTCCCGGAGCACCATCTGTCACGCACACAGCCACACGCCTAGGGGACCCAGGGAGGCGGGGATGTGGAATACACAATGCCCCGCAGCCGGCCGGCCGCTCACAAGATACTGCTGGCGGCCGGGTCGCCGCGGGAGGAGAGGGAGAGGGCAGGGAAGACGAGGAGCGGGCGCCTTGCTGGATGCCCCGACGCAAGCTGAGGCCCCCGCAGCAAAGTTCGGGCGCTCCCGGACCGGGCTCCGCGGAGCGCAGCTGTCCCCAGGAGGCCTCGCCAAGGCCGCATCTGTGCCTGGCTTTCCTCCGGCCATTCGCTCCTGGAAAGGCCATCTCGCCCGCTCCTCCAGGTCCCCTGTTGCGCGCCTTCTGCGAGGGTGCCTCTCGGAACCGCCGGGCTTCGAGGGAATTAGGGGCTTCACGAAAGGGGCCAGCAAGGGAGGAAAGGCACTGGCCAGACTGCGAGCCCCGCCCGGGAGCGACCGCCGGGCTGCGAACTCTTGGCCCAGCGGGTCTCTCCCAAGCGACGCCCGGCGCGGGAGAAACCCACGTAGGAGACTTGTCCAGTAGGTGGGTTTGCTCCTAGAGAAACAAAAGCCAGGGATGTGTGGGATCGGGTCCCAGCATCGCCGCTGAGCAAACTGGGCTGCAAAACAGCTTTTCTTTCGGGCAAGGAAAACAGGTCCTCTAAGGCGAAATAAAAACAGGCGCTTCAGGTGAACTGCATGTGACTCCCTGTGGGCTTTTCTCTGCTGCGATTAGAAGTAAACCAACTAGCACCTACACAGTTGGCTTGAAAGGGAAGAGATATATAAAAGAGAAATAGAAAATCATACAAAACCACAACATAGTTATAGTTTGCACAAAACTTCCTGGGTTTCCCTCCAAGCATGCTAAATTCTCTTCCAGATATCTTTAAAAACATTCCTAAATAGCATGTTGTATGTGCCTTTTTTAAAAACTATAGACAGAAATTGATCTAAAAATGTAATATGAATCAACTTAATTTCAAGCTGAACAACTGATTTAAAGGAATCTTACCTTGCAAAAGCCCTTTCGACAATCTTTTCTCCAATCTTCTAGAGTTAAGATTCCAGGGAATAGCGAGGGGGAAAATTCCGGAAAAATATTAAAAGCAGCAATTGTTTATTACATTCAAAAATGAAAAAGCAGCTGTCATCTCGCCGGTGCCCACAGAAGAGGACGGTATCTCAGGACGAGGGTGCTATGAAAGATTGCTCGCTTCGCTGGTAGATCAAAAATGCCTTTTCCTTTTAATTGTTCTCAAACATTTGGAAAAATTCGTTTTTTAAAAATGATGTGTTGAAAAGTCTCCTGCTTTTTCCCCTTCCTATGGCTCTATAAATAACAAAAGAGATGCAGAGATAAACACAATTACATCAAAGAGCTGATTCCTCCACTTTCTAATAGCAGAATGATCAATAAGAAAGATGGTTAAGATAAGATTCAGCTCCTGGAGGATTCCTTTCCTCCCTTATTAAGCCTGAACAGAAACTGAGAACTGCAGGACAGAGATGCAATCTTGCTCAGAAGTGATTTTTTTTTCCCGAGATAAGGCTTTGTTCAGCTGATGTCTCCCCAGCTCCCAGGAACACAATACTGTAACTCGGAGCTAAGGTTGCCTCTTCTTGGTCCCTCATTTACTTGTATGTTTTCTAAACAGGCACCTGTTTTCCAGCTTCAAAGTCTGTAAAGGTTTGATTACACCTCCCGCCCCATCCCCTCTCTCTTTACCTTGTAGCAAAATATATACAGTCAGTGGCTTGGAGATGCTTGGAGAAAGGGTGGTGAAAAGTGAATGTCTCCTGGAGTAACAGTGACAGGGAAGCAGACAGACTGGGAGAGGGCGGCAGAGCCAGAGCATAGATGGAGAGCTGTGTGTGGCTTCTTGGCTCTCCTGGTACCAATTGATTCAGCCTGGAGATGGTGGAAGAGATAAAGGCTTAAGAAGGGGGATGGAATTTTTCCATCTAAATTGATATTTAATGGGAAATCCTATTGGACAGAAACCTGGACATGAGTCACTTAATTGGACTTGACATCTGTCACAGTGTGGGAGTTTTCACAGCCCAAATATTTTAGTAGCTCAGATTCCCACTGAATCTGTGCCATAAAATATAACTGTTGAAAGCAGTCCATGATAGAAATCATAGCTTCTAAATAGACTGTAGACATAATCAAGCTATTTCTTGTTTTCAGATTATTGATGCAATGTTTAAATGCAAATAAACAATATATTGACTATGGAAAAATTTCTCTGGCATATTACAAAATTGACATCTTGCCTTAATATTTAGGAAAATACTTGTGTCCAGTACATGGAAATACATATTGGATGGATGCTACAGTATAAGATATTTAGATATGCAACATTGTTAGTACTCATTTACATTTTTAAAAATATATTTCACCGAGGTTGATTAATCATATTGATTTTTTAAAAAATATCCCGCTATGAGACTAACTTATCCATAGATCATTTTTAAAAAGAATAATTAAGGTCGTTGGTGGAACCAGGAACAGAACCTGGGTATTCAGGGACCATTAAATGAGACAATTTTACTTTTCTGATTGCGTTTGTTTTTCTCCTTACTATTCATTCATTCAACTTAAAATCTGACAGACTACATGTGTTAATTACTGCAATTTATTCTTGCCCATCTTAACATGTGAATACATTGAGTGATGTGGCAGTGCACTGGGCTAAGATGTAAACACACAAAAATCTCCAGTGTATCCCGGCACATAATGCTTGTACTAGCACATGATGTCTATACCTTATACAACCTCATGGCCCCTGCATTTATAATGCTTCATAACAAATAGGAAACTTGAATTTGGTTATTTTGCCACTTAATAGAAATACTGTTAGTCATCATCAATTTCACAGTATTTGCTGTCGATTACACATCATCAGTTCCACCACCGCTGATTATTTGTGATCATTTTGGCTTTTTACATTGATAGAACTGAAATAAGAATGTGCCGGCCTTGTTCCCCACCTCTCCAACCCCTAAAAGAACACTTACAGGAGAGTTTTCCCTTTCACTGCTTTATCAGTCGGCGACCATTTTAGCTTTTTTCACTGGTCAAGCTTAAATGAAGTAAGAATAGTGTAGCCTTACTGCCCACCTCTCCAACCCCTAAAATACATGTATAGAAAAATTTTCACTTTCCCTGCTTTCTGAGTTTTGTCTACCCCTGAGACGGACCCTCTGGGATCCTCATGGGTACTACAAGTACTGGCTTTGCACACATTTTTCCCCCTCCAGGTTTGTAGACCAGGATGGGACAGAGGTGGGAGAAAGGAGAGAAAGCCTCCAAGGAAAAAGAGCGCCGAAGCTGCTTAGCCTTGCTCCTACGGGGCCCCAACCCCAAATGTAGTTTAGATGTCCCCAGGGCAGTGCAGTGGAGGCAGGAGCTGTACTTACACAGGTGGCAATGGGAACAGGTGAGAGGATGGACTCCCTCAGGTGGCGAAGATGCAGGGAGAAGGGAGGTTTCCTGGGGTGGCTAGGAGCAGCCAACGTGAAGCACCAACCTTTGGCCAGAAATATGCACACGGATGTACACCCGCAGATACCTGCACATCCTTACCCTTCTGTACTCACAGAAGCTGGCTGGCTCTAGCAAACTGCTACACATTCAGACTGATGGATTGAACACCTGGGTAGATCTAATCATCTTCACTCTAGAGGCAGCTACTGCGGCAGGAAGGAACCAGTGCTGGGAAATAGGTGGGGAGGAGCTGGCATATCAGGGGCAGCCCAATCTTGCTGTGGTGTCTGCAAACCCAGACAAACTCTTTTCTGTCCCAGTTACACATTCCATGCTGACAGTTACATATGACATGAGTAAGCCCACGTAGGTACTCACTTAGGACCATACACAGCCATGCCTAGCACACCATCCTAGACACAAACCTGGATTCACACAAGTATTCTTTCTCCCAGAAAAGCCTCCTTCTCTCCTGCCACCCTTGCCTTTCCTAACACCTCCCTGGCACAGATGGCCCCTCCCATAAGCAACCCTCTCCCATCTGCTTTCACGACCATATTGTGATCTGTGATTCTTGGTTTCCGTATCTGTCTCTCTCATTAGGCTGTGACACTTCTAGGAAAAGTCTGTAGCTTATATCCCCAGTTCTGACATCTGAGCTTGACATATAAGCATTTAGTTCATTTATGTTGACTGCCTCTGTACATCAGAGGTACCTGGAATATTTGTAATAAATACTTCAACAAATGACACCTATGGTTACATCTGGATGCAGTTTCTCTCCTATAAAAGTGATGATAATAACACTGACCTCTCACTGCAAGCTGGCTTTGAGGCTTAATGGATGTGACAGTATTTGACAAAATACTAAGCGTCATACAAAAGAAGATATCATGAAATACAGGAGTAATGTTAAATAGTTATTAAATCAACACAGTGGAGATATGTAGTAATTTAAAAAGCTAGAATTCCTGTCTTACTTGCTAGTTGTATGAACTTAGAGTAGCTGTATTACTTAGCTTTCCTGGACCTCAGTTTTCTAATCTGTAAATAGAGAATAATAAAAGTATGGTATATCTATGTGGTGGCATATATATGGCACTCAAACAACTGCCTAGAAATCACAAATATTGGCTACAAATATTGAATATTGTTATTATTCAATATAAATAATATTGAGAAGCTAATGTGTACTTACAAAGAAATATAAACATATCCAAATATATTCTTCAACCACCTAGACTGCATGTGTGGTAACTACCACATCCACAGTGTTGGTAACTACCCTACAGTGGTACTGTACATGTGCTAGACAATAAATGTAGGGACTTTTCACCTATGAATTCATTTAATCTTTATCAAAAACCTACAGAAGTAAGTTCTGCTGCTGACACTATTTTGCATATGAGGAAATTGGGGCATGGAAATGATGGTGGTTGATTGAAGGTCACTTAGCTAATAAATCACAGGGCCAAGATTTAGACTCAGATGATCTAAATTCTGAAATTGTACTCCCAGCCACTATGCACTGACCTGTGGTCATTGTGCCCTACACCATTGTATTCATGCAGAAGAATTACTCACCAAGTGGTTATTTAGAGGGAGAAATGTATGCACACATAAAACGTAGAAGAATCACCATTTTTGTGTTCAGGGATGGTCAGTGAGTTTTAAATACTTACTGTGCATATAGTACTGTGCCAGATAGTTGGACTGTCTTCATAATTATAGATAGTTCCCTTAGGCAGTTATTTCTCGTCTGTTTTCTTAAATTTACCACCTCATCAGTGCAAGTTTGAGTATTCATATCCTGTGGATGTGTATATCAATTATTAATAAACTTTATATAGATACTGCTATGCTTGCCTATTATACAACTACAAACACAAGCCATTTTAAAGTGATAATAAACATAAAACTAATACTTATGAAATTAATTTTGTTTATTAACAATATAACAACTTCTTACCAGCACAGGATATTAGTGGTAATGTATATTTTTGGACCATGGGTATCATTTTATTAGACGTTATTTAATCCTTTGTAATAACATGATTTGATGGCCTGGTTTTAAGCCCAGTTTATTTAGAATCTGTTTTTTATGGCCAAGATAGCAGAGAAAGATGTATTACAAGAAATCCAATGTTATCACAAATGAAATATCCTAAAATTGGATTTTGGTGATGTCATAACTCTTTAAATATACTTAAAATAACTGACTTATACACTTTAACTATGTTGTATTATTATATCTCCATAAAGCAGTTACAAAAAACCAGAAAATTGAGCATGTCGTATTTATACCACAATCTATTTTTCTAAATACTCTACATTTTTACCTATTAAATTTTTCTTTATTGTCACTTACCATACTTGGCTTTAAATGGGAAGGAGCTTTACATTTTGTTTCTTATTTGCTTGATTCTTTCTTTCTTCAGGTTTGCTTTCTTTAAAGGAATTGATTACCATCAAGTTAACTTTGAAAACTAGCTGTCCATGTAACTTGGCCAGTGCCGGGAGCAATACAACTGGAGTGTGAAGGCACAGTGTAATCTCCTAGTTCATCCAACACCGCTCTGTGCCCCACTCCTTGTGCACATAGGGTGAGATCTACAAGGTAGGTAATCATTCCCAATTTTTAAAAAGCCATAGAAAAATTCCAATTTATTTTATATAAGCCAAAAGTTCAAAGCTCCCAACAGAGGTATGTTGTTGATTATGTGAACTGCATCATGGTTCTAATTTTTCTTACCTTAGCCACAAATATGCCAAACTTTCGTTGAATTTAGGTAGCAAGTTTCCTTTTAATACGAATGATTTATTTTTCTACAAGTGGTTGTAAAACCTTGCAACTTGATTTGTAAACATTTTCTTTTTAATACTGAGAATTGAAGTCAGTTCTTACTATGCTACAGCCCCAGCTCTTTATTATTTTTAAAGTTTTGAGATAAGTTCTCCCTAAATTGCTAAATCTCCCAGGTGGAACTTAAACTTGTCATCTTCCTGCCCCAGCTACCCAAAATGCCAAGATTAAAAACGTGTACCACCACACTTGGCTGGTATCATCACAAGCAGCTGGCAAGCCAATTTTTTTTAACAGTTTAGAAATTTATGTATCCAAGTGTTTTCAGTGTTCAGATGTAGCAGATCCTAATACATGACACATTTTCATTATTTGGGGTAATAAAAGTCAAGTAATGATAGAATAATTTCCAAATATCTCTTTTCAAAATGCCTTCATTATACCATAAATTTCTTTTTACAAAGTTGCCATTTAAACCATTTTAAAAATAAACTTAAGCACTCACATTGAGTGTGTCTTGATTACTTTTCTCTCATTGCTGAGGCAAAATACCCAATGCCCAAAATTAAGGAAGGAAAGTTTTATTTAGCTCACAGTTTGTGGAGGTTTCAGCCTGTAATTATCCTGCTCCAAGGCAGGGTGGCAGGGCACAGGGGCAACAGTCTAAGGTGGCAGAAGGCAGCAAACACAGCAAGAGCATAAGGTTGGGGGACAGCAAGCCTCTTTTTCTCCTTTATATTGTATGCAAACTACCACCTCAGGGCCGGTATGGTGCTCACACCCATAGTCCCAGCATTGGACCACAAATCAATCATAAACTCTAGAAGCCCACCCCATGACTGCACAAGGCTTCAGGTACATCTAGACACAAACCATGACAGAGTGTGTGCTTATCTTTTAGAAAATCTACTGGTGTTGACATTGTCAGTAAATAATAATAATAAAATTTGAAACATTTAAACAGCTCTTTAAGCACTGTTCTTGCTAACCAGTATTTTTCTTTGTGGTACAGCATAAATTCTCATTTAGTTTATTGCAAACAGTGTATTTAATTTAAAAACTCTATATATTTCTCAAATCAATTATACGGGTACAGCCTGACATTTCTGTTTCAATTTCTTTTTTTTTTTTTTGCTATATGTATTCTCCTTAATTGAAGAACTACTCAAGTATTTTAAGTACATAAAATCATTAATTTTGAATGTTTAAAAATATATGTATCTGTATCAATTTAAAACAGTAAAACTCCCATCCACATCGATATTGAAACAAAAGTCTTGCATATGAGTGTGCATAATCTCTCAAATGTGTAATTTCTTGTAACACCCTTATTTCTAAGTGATAACAACCTTACTCTCCACTTCTATGACCTAAAGAGTTTCTATTATTTTTAAACCCCTTTAACCTTTTTTATACAAATGTGAATATCTCAAATAAGAGATTTATTACTCAATTTGGAGCTTATTAATTGGGAATTTAACCAATTTATGAGTATAATTCACTTCTATGTCTATGAATATCTTTTATGCAAATTTTAACACTTCCTTGGTATTTTTTTTTTTTACTGCTTTTTCTTGGGTTTCCTTGTTTTCCATTCCAGAAACTTGGAATGTGTAAAATCTATTTTTGTCTACAATTCAGTGACAAATAAACTTATATAAACTACCACATGATATAGTAATTATGGTTTCCCCAATCAGTATTTCAAACATATCTACCCCTCTCCAACCAGTGCTTTGGAAATTTTCTCCTTACATTATTAGTATTAACATTATGAGCTTGTTAATATTTTTAAAGAAATTACAACTTGAAACTGTACCATTTTCAATTTTTTGTTTTAGAGACAGGGTCACACTATGTAATTCATGTTGGCCTTGAACGCACTAGGTAGTCCCGGCTGGGCTGGAACTCACGGTGATCCTTTTGTCTCAGATTCTGAAGTGCTAGAATTATAGGCCTATACCACCATGCTCAGTTTATTTTCCAGTTTTTTCAGATGAACATTTAGAATGTCTCTTCTGTACTTATCCTGCTTATAGTGACAAAGCACTTTTATTTAGCATACATTTGGTTTAACAATATCCATCTTTATAGTATTACATGGCAAAGTAAACAGTATTTATTTACATGAAATATCTGGTATGTGCATTGATAATTTAAAACTACATAAATTAAAAATTTTAGATATCAACTTTGGGGCCAGGGATATAGCTCAGTGGCACAGGCACCTGCCTGGCAAACTCAAGGTCCCGAGTTCGATTCCTGATTCCAAAAAAAAAGACCACAAACCAACTTTGCATTTAGATTTATTTTACTCTAAAATTTTAGACTTCATGTTCTTAACTAGTTTTTATGATCAAATCCTTCATACAACTATCTCCCTACTCTATTTTTCTGTTGGCTGCAGTGAATCATTTGGCAAACTTTTCAGAGAAGGCTCTTGGTTGATATATTTTCTTAACCCCCTGGTATCTGAGAATGTCTTCCAGTTGCCTTCATACACAAATATTAACTTGGCTGAGTATATAATTCTTGGTTCAAAATTATCTTCCCTTAAAACTCTATAGAAGTTGTTCTATTGACTTTTGACATTTAGAACTGTAAGAGAAAAATCTGAGGTCAGTCTGACTTTTGTTCGTTTATAGGTAACCTGCTCCTTTTATGTGGATACTTGCAAAATTTTTGTCTTTATCCTTGAAATTTAAAAGAGTCATGAGGCAACGTCTAGGTTTTGCTTTCTTCTTATTCAATTTTAAAGGTACCGTGTGAGCCTTCTTCATTTGTAGACCTCCTTAGTTCTCCAACTCTGGAAAGTTTTCTTCAATTATTTCCATAATTATTTTTTCAACTTCATTTGCTCTGTCCTCTGTTTCAGGTGTCCCTACTGCACATGGATTGCATCTCCTACACAGGTCCTGTACATCACTTTCGTTCATCTTAATTTCTTTGGCCTTTTCCTCTACATTCTGTGAGAATTTCTCTTGTTTTCCATTTACTCGAGGAATTTTATTTTATAACCGACCCTTCTTATGTGCTTCCTTCAAATGGAAGGCTGTGATCTCTTTCATGTGGCCATGTCACCTGCTTTATGTTAAGTCTGCCTGGATAATGAACTCACTTATAAGGTGGTCAATAGCTTCAAGACGATTACTGTAGACTGGTTCAACAGTATGAAGACAAGGCATTTTCTCCATTACTTAGCTTTGTTCCCTTTCTTCTGACCTGCAGTCTTTTGACCTTGTCAATGCCTTTTGGCAATTGGCTCTAAAAACATGGTCTTCCCACGCACCAAAGTTGAAGAACAACCAAAATGGCTCCCAAATTCTTTATAAAAATTCTTGACAGGCATCATTTAGTGAATAAATTCTGTCTGTGATGGTAGCTGTCACCTCAGACTGTTTATATTTATTTGAACTAAAACAGCTGTTTTCTCAGTGGTTGTACATCAAGTTTTCATAATTCATGCTTTTTATTAAAGATAATTTCAGTTGTGAATATATCTCCTCCCCATGTATTTTCTCATTAATGCCCTCTTAAAAGAAATTATATGTGTATTTCTTTACTGAGACAGAATCTATAAAGTAACTTGAGCGGAAAACAAATTACAAATAGCTGCTATTCTTTCATCCAAATACCAAGTATGCATGATCCAATAATACATAAATGAATTTAATATTTATTTTTAAAAAATATTTGGCAATGTTTCCCTGGCATATATCTATGAAATTGGTCAATATGGGAAAATAGTTTAGCTTGTTGTCTTACTCATTCTGTATACTTCAGTTATTTTCCCAACAGTTTGGCTTTTCTTATAAGTAAGAAGTCTCAAAGAAGATTCTAAACATTCACATTATACTTAGAGAAATGTTAAAAATACTGGATTGAATATAGCATGATTTTAAACATCACTAAAAAAAGAAAAGTGTTTTCATATTTTGGATAATTAATTTTAAAAATCAGTTCATTGAAGTTTACATTTAGTAAAGTTCACCTTTTAGATATATTCAGTTCTCTGAATTTAAAAATTGAATATATTCATGTAACCAGCACAGTCAAAATATAGAATGTTTCTATTACCCAGACAAGTTCCCTCTGCCCTGTGCAGCCAATCCCTTATCCACACCCCACATCAAAAAGCCACTGATCTAATTTCTCTTTTAATGGTGACTTTTTCAGAATGCCATAAAAACAGAATTATACAGTATGTACACTTTTGAATCTGGGTTATTTTACTTAGCATAAAGTTCATCCATTTTGTTGCACATATCACTAGCTCATTTTTATTATTGAGTTGTGTTCCCTGGTATAAATGTAGCAAATTTTATCCATTCACAAATTAGTAGACATTCAGGTTGTTTCTAGTTATTAAGAACACAGGTAATAAATCTGGTATGACAATGCATATACAAGTGTATAAACTGAGAGTGAGATTGCGGGGTTGTAGGGTGAGTGTTTGATTAACTTTATAAGACGCTGCCAGATTGCTTTATAAAGTAGCTGTGGCATTTCACATTCCCACCTACAACTCTGAGTTGCGTACATTTTCACTAGCAATTGTTACTGGCAGCATTACAGAATTATTTTTAGCTTTTTTAATAGGTGTTTAGGGGCATTTTTGTTGTGGTTTTGTTTTTACTCCCTTTTCCAGTTATACAACATGACTTTACTTAAAGTACAAAATGCAATGAATTTTGACAAACGCATATAATCTTTCAGTCATTGCCACAGCCAAGATGGTAAATATATCACAACATTCTGTGATCCATCCCTCTCATTTCCCACCCTCCTCACCCCACAGCAACGCCTGGTCCACTTCCTGTCACTAGAAACCATTCTGTGCTATTAGAATTCTCTATAGATAGAGTCTCATTCTACTTTTTTTCTTGGTCTGCCTTCTTTTAGTCATTCATAATTCTGAGATTCATCCATATTCTTGGTTAGCAGCAGCCTGTTAACTTTGATTTCTGAGAACTATTTTTCTTTCCTGAGTTCATTTTATTTTGTAGAACTGAGTGTTGATTTAACAATGTATTCCCTCTACCTGAAGAACTTCTTTTAATAATTACTATAGAGTAAGTGAGCTGTCAATGAATTTTCTCACCTCTTTTTGCTCTCAGAATGACTTTGCTTTCATTTTTTAAAAGATTTGCTCTGGTTATAGAATTCTATGTTGACAGACTTTTTTTATATTGGCTTCCAATGCTTAAAAGAATGCTCCATTTCCTTTTGGCATGTATAGTTTCTGGTGCAAAATCTGTTATAATTCTTTCTTTTGTTCTTTTATGTATAACATTCTCCTCTCCCTACTCTCCCAGCTGTCTTCAATTTTTTATTTTATTATTATTATTATTATTTTTGGTACCAGCAATCAAACTTAGGACCTTGTGCTTGCCAGGCAGGCACTTGTACACTGAGCTATATCCCCAGCACCTGTCTTCAAATTTTTAATTTTAGATTTTTAGCAGGTTAACTGTGACATATCTACGTACGTGTAAAGTTTTTCTTTGTTCAGTTGGTGCATCTTCTTGGGTTTGTCTGAGCTTGGATCTGTAGTTTTCTGTGATTCGTTGTTTTTGGAAAATTCTTGACCATTATATCTTCAAATGTCTGTTCCGCCCTATTCTCTTCTCTCACCCTTCTGGAGCTCTGGTTGTATGTATGTCGTTACGTTTGTTACTGTTACACATTTCTTGGTCGGCCTGTTCTTGTTTAGTCAGCTTTCCCTCAGATATCTGAGGAAGCTAACTTATAATGGTGAGGTTTATATTACTCATTGTCTTGGAGATTGAATGTCTGAGATTAGGCAACCCCCTTAATCTGGCCCCTGGCACGGGCATGCAAAGGTAGCCGATGGCAGCACATGGTGGGAGCATGTACAGGAGCAAATAGTTATGTTGTTAATAGGAGCATAAAAAAAGACTAGGGGGCCACAATCCCTTCCAAGAGCATGCCTTTAATGACATAAGGACCTCCTACTGGGCCTCGCTTCCCCAACAGTGCCACCCTGTGAATAAAGCCTTGAATCACAATAAATTCTTGGTGAGGAATACTCCAACATAGTTGAAAGAGACTAAGGTAAATACTATCAACATTGGGAAATGAACCTAACCTTTCCTGTTTAAATGTGGTTAAGGTAGCAAGTTTACTCACCCTCGCCAGGAGCTGAATTGGCTTTGGGTTTTTTTTTTGTTTTGTTTTGTTTTTGGGTTTTGTTGTTACCGTGGTTAACAGTACTATGTCACAGGCTTCCAATTCTATTGGTGGCCTGCCTTTGCCTAATATGTATGTGGGGACGCCAGAGCTCGTGCACCAGAGGCCTTCCTCAGGTTTATTGACTTCAGCTTTCAGCTTTCCTCCATGTCTGTACCACAAAGACACTCTCTCTTCATAGGCTTTCGCCCTTCTCAGCCTCAGCCTGCCACTGCTGTCTCTTTGTGTTGGACAGAAGGCGATTTCTCTGTTGTTTTTCTCTGGATTAAGTCCTGATGACAGCTCGTGAGCTCAGGGCCACCTTTGCGTTCTTGCTTCTCCTTGTGGCAGCCAAATTCTACTTTGTATTTGTAATGTATCTTGGGCAGGAATTTTCTTGCCCTTCTCTACTGAGAGGAAATTCCTGTATGTTAGTACAAGCTTTTAGACCTAAGATGGTTCTGTAATTCATCTTAGTGAGTCTTCTCTTACACCTTTCCCTCCTTTCCATAATGGATCTTTTTCTGTGCTTTGGGAAACAGTTTTGCTGCCTCTTCTACAGAAACTTAGAGCTTTCACTTCACATGAAAGAAAGGTCTGGAGAAATACACAATGTTTTGATGTGAGCCACAAGGCCTTTCACTTACCTCCTGTGTACCTTTTCTGTACAGCTCTTTCCGGGAACACTCAGTAGAGGTCCATAAATGGGAGTTGTTACATGATGATGAACTTTCTGGGTTAGAGACCTCACTAATCTGAACTGACACACTAGTCCACACTCAGCCCATGGCACTTTGTGAAAAATATAGCTCATTTCTTCTCTACTTGTATTGTGGCCTGTGCTTTCCTCTCAAGTGGGCCACCATTAGTGAGAGTTTATATCTTTGATTTCCCCTTGGAAGAGCTTGTCTCTCTGTGGAATTCAGGTTATTCCATTACTTTTGGGCCTCAGCTCTCCGATAGTTCAATAGAAGTTATGGTTTTATTTTATCTGGACCCTTCCAATTATTAGAATGGAAACAATATTTTTTGTAGCTTTCTATATCCTAAATAAAAACTCATGGTTAATTGTTAGAAACATTGGTATTATGATACTGGGCTGTTGCTAGATATATCTCAAGATGAAACTTAAGTAAAGTTTTATTGTTAATCACTATTTTTCATAATTTTAAATTTGTGGATAAGTTCCTATTAGATTCACTTAGACCAACATTTTAAAATTTAAATGTGACTGGTGAAGTGTTTCTATTAAGAATAGAAAAAAATTTCTGCTGCCATTTTCTTGTTGCATTTGCTTGTGCTTACACTATTAATGTTATAATTCAGTGATGATAAATTATTTTTAGGTCATTTGTCTCTTTGTGAGGGTAATTATCTTAAAACTACATAATAAAATTGAAAATGTTGTCTTTTTTTGAGACAGAATCTCACTATGTAGTCCAGGCTGGCACTGAACTTGTGACCCTCCTGCCTCAGCCTCCCAAGTGCTTGGATTATAGGTGTGAGCCACCATACCCAGCTGAAAATGTTCTTAACTGAGTACATTCGTTAAAATACATCACAGCTGATGAATAGATGTGACTAAATGATAGGGTTTCTGTTGTCAATTCCTCTATATTTGTGAACTCCCATTTTGCTCTGAGGATCCTTTTATATTATACATGACATCTGACTATATGACATATGATTCATACCCTGCCACCTATTTAATATGTGTTTTAACATGTTGTTTAACACTCTGGAATGAACAAGTACCTGTATAAATCTCTTGACAAATATTTAGCGATTGAAATAAGGCCAGTGCCATACACAGTGCCTGAGTTAGAGAAGAATGAGAGATAATTACTGACCTTGAGGAGCATAGCCTTTTGGGGGAGACAGACATTTGCCCCCACTCTGAGAAGGCTGACACAAGCATTGTTGCCTTGTCAACATTAGTGGACTCCTCAACCTGAACTGTGTACCATGATGATGCATTAATGCTCTAACAATTTTGTCTCAATACCATCTGTTATTTTATCAATTCATGTAACTCTGAGACTTAACTCGAAAAGGAGCACACACCAAAACTTCAACCTCTCCTAAAAATTCATGATAAATGTCTTTAGGAACAGGAGGGATCAACTCTGCAACTCTAATAAGGGTTTTTTAGCATTAGCAGTGTTAAGCTCAGTGTTAGTCTCAGTTAAGCTGCTGAGACTAACGCTATCAGTGTAGACACATTCAGTGAAGTGATGACCTTTGATAGTTGCTTCTGTTCTTGTTTGTGTTTTTTCCTTTTGAAAACCCCTAAAGGCTTGCCTTTGGTGCAGTGTGCTTGGTCTCCATGTGGCAAGGCAGATTTGAAGGTTCCGTGGCTTTGCTGAATTGCTCATAACCACATATAACTGAGTGTGCTTGGAGAATATGGATCACCTATTGCAATGAACCCATGAAATTAGTAGGATTCTGGTATTTTCTTTTAAATGAAGCTTTCTTTTTTTGTCATTTGCCACTCAATGATATGGTTTTGATATGAGTCTTCAAGCAATTGATTTATCGTGGTTTCTGAACAGTCAAACATTTCTGGTAATGTTAATCTGTATTTTTAGCCGCTCTCCAGCACTAGCATCACTGCCTCAGTTCCACCTCAGGTCAAGCATTAGATCCTCAGCAGGAGGGCTCAACCTAGACCCCTGGCACACGCAGCTCACACTAAGGTTCCCCTCCTATGAGAATCTAATGCTGCCACTGACCTCACTGACTTGACAGTAACACTCAGGAGACAGAATCTGAGTCATGGGGAGTGGCTACAAATAGAGCAGAAGCTTTAGCTTCTTAACAACCCACAGACCACTATCAGTACATGGCCTAGGGCAAAGGTGGTGAACATATGGCACTCATGCTGCTTCGGGCTGTTTGTATCATTGCATCTAAAAGGCTCAGCATCCCTGGCTTAGGGTTCAGAGAGCCCCAGTGTAGAAGACACCAAAGAGGAGCCAAAAGAAAATGATGTCACCTGGGGCTAAACAGGGAGAATATGAAACTGGTCAGCTTTCAGTGCTCTTGGGGAAGTGACAAGAAGTCAGAAGGTGACAGAGATGTGAAAGATGTAAGAGGACAGTGCACAGTGGCAGTATCCTCAAAGGAGAAGAGATATTTAACTGTGGGTGGGAGAGAGAGAGTCAGAAGCCGCTGTGGGAAGTGGGGACCAGTGAGATAGGAAATGGGCAGCCTCCGTGGGAAAGACCTGGGGAAGCCCTCGAAATTCTCATGGAAGAGAATGGTCTCCCATCACACCTAGAGTTGGGAAGAGGTCTGAGAGAAGGGCACAGGGAAGAACAACTCAGAGAAGACGAGCTCATATTACAGAACACTGGGGGCTGAGATTGGGCTGGTTTGGGACACCTGGACCTGGAGCAGAGGACAAAGGTGCCCGTGCTGATACAAGGAGGCCTGGCCAGACAGAGCTCCTTCTGTGAGGAGGTGATCTGAGGTCCTCCAGAGAATGAGAGCCCGTGGCTAGGAAGTCTGTCCTCAGAGCGCAGGTTTCAGCTGCAGCCCAGGGCCTCTATGGGCTTCTTCCCTGGGCGGAGGCCAGGAGGATGGCTCTGCACTCTTGTCCCAGCTCCCAAGTTTCTCAGCTTCGACAGAGCTGTATGAATCTTCCTCTACCTGCTCTCCCTAGGTTCCCCTGGCTGATTACCACCCCCCATCTTCCCAGGTTGGGGCCATCCATGGCATCTTGTGGTATAGACACCCTCAAGGGAAACAAGATTCTCCACACAGGTCTCTTTTCCAAATGACAGGAACTTAGTCCTTTGAGAGACAATTTTACATCTTACAATTACAATTACATCTTACAATGCCTTGGCAGAAATCAGCCAAGATTTTTATTACCAATTCCGATTCTTAAAAAAATTTTTATGAGAATTCCTTGTTGCAGGAATTATTTTAAATATGATTTAACTTTTAAATAATGACTAGGAAGGCTCCTGTCTGTTTTGAAAAGAGGAAGCACATAAATCAATGAATGATAGTGACGAGAGTCATCACTAATGACATCAATTACATCTCAGGTCATAATAAGTTGATGCTCAAGGGACTCCGGAGATACACTAGTAGCAGCTGCTGTGCTGTATGACTAACTGGCCCCCCAAACACCACTCTCACACGTCCCGGTCCACAGTCACGGCTGTGGGCATTGTCGTCTCCTCCGCTCTCCCGCCCCCTCGGTGTCTGGCACGCCTTGCTTCTCCCAATCAGCTGCCGCGTTCATCACTACATTGTTTCGGGGAAGTCTTGAGGGCAATTGGCTTCCCAAAGGGATCCTCCACTTGGCCTTTGTGTCTGCTACTAGCTGGGCAGAGAACTTCAGGTGTCCTTCCAGAATTAGGACTGTTGTTGCTGATTTTATTTACTGTTTCAAAAAATATAGTTGTTGACTACTTCTTACCTGCCAGGCTGTGAAGAGCTGGGGGGAAAATGAGAAAAGAGAGTCTCTGCCATCATGAAGTTCATAGTTTAAAGGCAAAGCAGACAGTAAACCAGTGAACAAAATCTAGAAGTTGAGAAAAAAATAAATGGAGAAAGTAAACAGAATGATGAACTAGAGATCAATCTTCGTTTGGAGTGTGTGTGGTAGGGTAGGGTAGTTCAGACTGCCTGCCATACAGGCCTCTTTCCAAAGCAATATTTATGATCAGTGCTAGGGATGAGCAGAATCTTCCAGGCAGAGTTGAACCAAGAACTACTCCAGCAAAAAGGTTTTATGTGCAAAGTCCCCAAGGTGAGACTGCCTTGGTGCTTATGATGAATGGAAAGAAAACTAGTCTGTCCGGAACTCAGTGAGTGTATGAGGGGAAAGGAGATACCAAAACTGGATGGTAATAGGTTGGGACAGACATTCCCAGGTGCTGGAGGCCAAGCACATACTGCTAGAAGCTTGGATTTAATTCTGAGTTCCACTGGAAGTCACTACAGAGCTATAAGCATGGGAACGCCGTGATTTGGTTTCATTTCCAGGGCCAATGCAGTGCCAGCAAAGTAAATAGATTGGAAGGGAGGAGTGAAAGCAAAGAGGTCAGGCAGTGGCCGTTGTGGTGCTCCAAGAGGTGACAGTGAGTAATGGGAGTATTAGGCATTAACAAACAGTTGTTGCTTATCTACTTTCAATTTTTCATGGTGAAATATTTTTCAGACTTAGCAAAAAAACAAAAGTTGCAGAAATAATTTCTTTAAGCCCCTTGTACAACATCCCGTGAACATTAAAATCTTCCATAATCACAGTTATCAAATCTAAGAACATTACTAGTACAGTTCTCATTCATACACTGTCAGTGTGCTGTTTTTCACATGTAGGATGTGACTCAAGTTTGCACATGATCAGGTCGTCTTCATCTTTCTGATCTGTGGGAGTTCTTGTGTCTTTGTTTTTTACGATCTCCACAACTGGAAAAATACTGACCAGATATTCTATTCACTGATGTTCAGTTTGGGCTTGTCTTTTATTCCTAATGGTTCTATTTGCCAAGCATACTACAAGAATGATACCAGGCCCTTCTAGTGCCTCACATCAAGAATCCCAGCACCACTAACTGTCATATTACTGGTGATATTAACTAAGTCATGTGATTAAAATGACATCTGCACTTTTTTCCATTACATAGTTGCTCCTTTGCTTTTTGTAGTGAGTATCTTGTGGTGAGTTACTATGTGATTATGCAAATGTGCTTGCTTTCTTCAAATGTTTCCCTTTGGACTTTGTGTATGCACTGGTGACTTATATCTGCAACAATAATCACTATAGGATATGTGTGTGTCTTAGAGTTAATTTAGAGTAGACAAGCAGAAAATCTGTAAATGTCTAACAGGGATTTTCTATTCCATAATTCCCTGTACTTTTATTAATTGGAGGTTTGTATGATAGAACCCTGCCATCTTATTTATTTATTCAATAGTATATCTATAGGCATATAGATGCAAGGATACTTTATTCTGTGTCAATTATACTCCATTTTATCTTTATGGTTTATTGCTTAAATTTCCAGATTTGGTCATTGGGGACTGTCTTAAGTTGGTCCCCATTCCTTTTCAATACATTCTTACCATGTTTTGAACATTCTTTTTGTGGGAAACCACTCAGACAGCTTCAAAACTCAGGGGCATCTAAGGATACCTTCAGGACGTGACCCCACTTGTCTAGCACAGGCACACATGGGATACAGTTACATAATTGTAACTTAGCACAGATAAACATGCATGTGCTGGTTGCTGTATTGTGTAAGAATGTAAATAGGAGATAACAATCTGTATAAGAATTATACAATAAAGACGCAGGCGCCTCTTCACTCTTGCTCTCTGGAGCTCTTGTGCTCTTGGTGTTCTGCTCTGCTCCGTGCTGCCTGCCGTTGTTGCTGATGTCCTGTACACATTGCATTCTTTAACCTGCAGACCTCACCCTTGAAAATCTCCTTTGAGTCCCCAGAGTGGGCCGACACCTTTATCTAACCATAAGTTGTTCCAGACTCCAGGGAAAGTTGTACTGTCCCCGTTCTGGAGTCAATCACCTTTGCAAGAAGACTTGGTTCATTTTTTGGAGAACAAGATTTAGAAACCAAGTCTGGGATCTAGTTGTGCTCATTACCATGAGGGTTGCCTTATTTCTTGGCTATATCAAGGGAGAGCTATAAAATATAGGTGTGAATCTACATGTGGTACATCTCTATTTCTATATTAAAAATAGAAAGCCGTACCCTCAGGGCTCATTCCAACCTCCTACTTTTCCTTATTTCTTTGACAGTGGGAAACATGGCTCCTCTACCCTATAAGCTTACTTATTTCCTTACTCTTAGAACACATATAGAGCAGTTTCAAAACTGCCCAGTCCTACCTTCGTGAAATGACTTCTTGACTAGGCACAGCACTTGCATAGAGCTCTTTCTTTCTTTAGCTGTGCATGTCTGTGATGCTCAGCACTGCTATTTGGATCTTGAAGGTCCCCCAAAGGCCTGTATGTTACAGTATTGATTCCCGGGGCGACCCTCCCGGAGAGTGGTGGGAGCCGTGAGAGGCAGGGCTTAGCTTCTGCTGGCAGGTCTTCTCATCCTTGTGGGATGCCCCTTACCCCGGCACCTCACTGCCTTCCTCTCCCCATCACCAGACCGTGGCTGGGAGGTGAGTATAGCATCCACCATAACCAGTCCCAGTAGTTTCTGATATACGCTGCGTTTTTCTGAACAGAAATGAAAAGATACATGTGCCTTTCCTTATACATACATGTGCCTTTCCTCAGCTCCTACATAAAAGGGCATATTGAAGATTTTGCACCTTATCTTTTCCTTTAAAGTGTGTTATGAAATCACCCTACCTCAGTTCACAGAGGTCCTCCCGCCCCACTTCTCCCTTCCTCCAGCATTCTTTTCTTCCCTCCTTTCCTTTACTGAACCCAGGGCTTTTGCACTAGGCTAGCTATATCCCCAGCCTTTAAAAATTTTTTTTTAAAAATTTGGACACAAGGTCTAGGTCACTAAATTGCCCAGGCTAGGGTAGGATAGTCCTGCATCAGCCTCCCAAAGTGTTGGTTCAGCGTATTCTTGCTTTTAAATTACAAAGTATTTCATTGTGTGGATGTCCATAGTTTATTTCATATCTTGAATACTGAGATATTTAAGCTTTTTTCCAGTATCCTGCCATTTTAAGCAATATTTACCCTTGTATTTTAAATAGTATGTTTTTTAAAAATTAAAATGGTGTTTTCATTTTATACTTTTCTCAGTAAATTTGTGAATCTTGAGGTCCAGAGAGAGATGCTGACATGTGGAAAACATTAAGGAGTGGGCAGCAGGATGCAGTGCAGACTCAGAGATGGAAAGTCAGATTTGGCGTTGTGCTCCTGTAGTCTCAGTACTCTGGCAGGCTGAGGCAAGAAGGTCACAAGTTCTAGCCCATCCTGGGCAACTTAGTGACTTAGTGAGATCCTGTTTCAGATTTGGACGCCAGAATGTTGAACTGCCAAGTCACAAAGGGTTAAGCTAAGATTTTAATAAATTAAATCATGTCTCTTACTTGAAAAACCCAAAATACAAACAAATTAAAGAGTAAAATAAAAGAGAGGTGGCAGGTAACAGGGAGGCAAAATTTTGGAGATAGGGAAGGGGATCACAGGAAGGGGAAAGGAAGATGAGGAAGAGGCTAGAGAATGACTGCAGTAATACACACATGTACCAGTTCTCCAGAATGAATGTAAATATTACGCATCACAAATATATACCAATAAAATTTAAGCATATTCAATCATATCACTTTATATGGTATTTTTTAATGTTGATTCTAGTAAGATTAAAAAGATGTTTTCCACTATTAATTTCAAAAAATATGATTTAAAATATAATTTCCTTACTATTCACACATTCCTTTTCAGGGAATGTGGGTGCTATGTAATGCATATAGTGTCTCAGTACATTAATACTTCTATGAGAATTATAAATGAAGACGCATGTGCTGAGACTGTGTTCAAACAATTCTTAACCGATTGTGATCAATATGTTTAGATAAGAGCTTCTAAAGTGTATATTTAGCAATATAAACATGTTTAACCTTTTATATAGTAAGCTTTAACTCATAATACATGACTAACAGGCTCTTAAAATTGTTTATTTTTCTTTCCCAGGTTTTAGAATAACAGGCTAGTGTTCAGTCTGCCCGTCGCACACACACATGATACATAACATATGGTCTTTCTTCATCATTTCAGGATGTGTAGCGGATTGTATGCTTTTGTTCCTAAACCTTCTATCCTTACTTCCCAAGAACATGGATGCACTCACTGAACAGTTGTTAGAAATTAATGGTGATATTAACAGCAGAATTTAAAGATGTTGACCTAGTTTGATCAGACAATAAATGTAAAAGTGATGAAGTCAAAGGTAAGAATACATCAAACCTCACTACTGATTAATCTCACATATAATATGAAAACTAACTCTTTTATTCAAAAAACATCATATGCATTTAGAAAATGTTGAAAGTGAGTGGCAAAATAAAAAGTCATGTAAATTAAAGATTGTTATAATCATTTTCTATCAATTTTATTGTTTGTATGGATGTGTTAGGTGATTGTTCATAGGCATATTTATTTTAAGTGTTTCTTTAAAGTGCTAGGCTGCCTTCATCTAAGTGTACGTGTGTGTCTGTGTACTTATGTATCTCCAGTAGTTAAACTTACTATTACATCGAAAAGAAAAATCTTAACATAAGCATCATGTAATCTACAATTATGACAAAGAGCAAAATAGTCTATAAGGCAAGAAATTGGAAGATAGGAACCATGTACTGCCACAGTGAGTTGTGTGGACATTGGCGGTATTGCCGCCTGGCCATATTTACTGAAAGGGTCTGAACTCGATGCATAGCTACTGCAGTTTACTGCTAATTATCAATAGCTTGCAGATTATCTGAAGTTAGATGAGACAGGGAGGAAAACAGCTACATCCAGTTAATGGCAGTGTTACCTTGAATCCCAAGAACCCAGGAACTCAGAAGCCAGCAGCAGAAGTTGAGAGGAATTACACAGTTGTTTTCAACTTGAGTCTCAGGCATAGGAACATCAAAGGAAGCATCCTGGGAATCCTCTCTCTCTCCCTCTCCCTCCCTCTCTTGCTCTCCTTCTTTCCCTCTCTGTCACTCTTTCCTCCCTCCTTTCCCTTCTCTCTCCCTCTCTCCCTCTTTCGGTCTCAGATATGCCATAAATGTCACTGGTCTCCCTGGAGAAGGTTAAAGAGCTTCTCTAGCAGAGACAACAAAGAGTGCCTAGACTACGTGAAAAACATAACTGAGAATGTAATAAAAATGGGAGGAAATTTTTAAGAAGGCAGGGAGGCAGCACAACAAACACATGCTGTGGAAACATAAGAACAAGAACAGGGCTCTCCAGCCATGTATCTGTCCACCAGCCCTATGACTTCCTGCTCCAGTGAACCCAGATCCCAGGAAAAGGCATTGCTTGCCCTCAAGAATAATTAAGAAAGCAGTCAGGCTGATGGGTGTGAAAACTCCAGACCCAGACACCCAGCAGACAGAGTCCTAACATGCGGTTCACTTCTTCCTGACACTGATGGAGAAACCCACCCAAATCTCACAAGGCAAATCAGATTTTCCTGTTTCTTCTTCCAGATGAGGTTTGGAAGGTTTGGAAGAGACCAGAGCAGGACAGAAAGGAACAGCTGGCTCTATAGATGGTCTCCAAAGCAGGCTTCGGTTTCCTAAAGGGAGCTGGTGATCCTACAATGACAGGCTCCTGGCAAGAATAAGGCCCCTCTCAATAATTAGGGTGACTATGTTTGGCAGGATCTGTGATCTGATAAAGAGGATTTCAAAATGAAATCTAGGAAGGGGAACAGGAATTGGGCTGAGGTAAAATTGTACAGATACTGTACTGCACATCCTCTACCTGCCCTGCAGACTGGATCTCTGTCCCTGTCTGAGTTCAGGAAGCTGGTCCTGTGGGCAGCACCACTGGACTCCCAGGCCTTGTCTCTGGCTTGTCCTAGTAAGGGCTGTCCTGCAGCACTCTTTCTGGGTTTGGTAACCATAGCGAGTCCTGCTCTGTCCTTGTCACAACCGAAGAAATTTGTGTTTGTAATCCCATGGAAGTCCAGCGAGTTAATTCCAATCTACCACTTCCAGTCAACCCCTGGAGAAAGTAAAGACACTAAGGGATAGTTGTAGGGAAGTCAAGGGGCCCTAAGCCCAGGTAGTAAAATGGCTAACTGGAGCAAAGGCCTCTACCCAGGTTTTATTAATCCATGAGGAAGGGAGTGGCTTGAGGATGAGTGACCGTGAGAATGGTGGGGAGTACGTGAGTGCTGTGAGCTGAGCTAGGTAGGAGGCCTGATCACCCCTGTCATATGCAGAGAGAAGGGTGTGCAGAAGAGTAATCTGCATAACACAGTTGAGGTAGAATTCAAACAGTCTGGGAAAAAATAGATCTCCTCGTGTGAACTCAAAGCGAGACTTGAGAGGCAGGGTAGGCTCTAAGCAAATGGTAGCTCTCCAGTCATGTTATCATAATGAGGAAGCAAAGTGGGTGGCTCCTAAGACAAGAGGACAGCAGATTCAGAGAGGGAGGCTCTGCTGGCTTCAGGCCTCTAAGAGACCTGCGCAGGGTGAGTTAGGAGCAGCAGCTGAGGATTAACACAGGAATGGCACAAGTGGGGCTACGCCTACACAGGGGGCGCAGAACTAAGGAAGGCTCGTGAGCCAGGCTAAGGGCTCTTGAAAGCAGTTTTTAGGTGTGTTTGGAGCTGGAAAAAGGACATGTGACTATTGTTTTAGTGTTCGAATAAAGAAGGCAGAACAATTCATTTCATAGTTTTCCTCACTCATCTCTAGCCAGCAAAATGACCTTGCCATAATATGGATAGCACAGCATTGGTTAGGAGGAGATCAGACCACTGCCTAGTTGAATGAATAATAACAGCTCCCTGCCTTTAAACGGGCTCAGATCTGGAGCTGGACGCGGGAAACCCTCCCATAAGCCTTGAGGCCAATGTCAGGAAGACCTGTCCCGAAAGACTTAAGAAGGATAAATGCACTTGTTTTAAAGGGAAGAATGCATATTCAGAAACTCTATCTAGGGTGTGATGCTGGTCCCCGGTAAAATGCTCAGCTGATCGGCCGTGATCATTTGGGAAAATAAAGGAGTAGAATGCTCTCAGCTCAACATCAGGTCCGAGGAAAGGGGTAGTGATACTTATCATTTAGGGAGCACCTGCACGTGTTCCATTCTCACTGTTCATCCAGACAGAGAATTCTGGGAGGCTGGTGTTATTGTCATCTCCGTTTCACATGAGAAGACGGAGGTAGAGGGATGAATGAACGTGGCAGAGGTTGCAGAGCTGGAGCTTAGCAAGGCAGGCTGGCGCTGGGGCCTCTGTGGTGATCCGCTCCACGGAGCTTTCAGCAAAGCCATTGGTCACGGTGTCTCTGTGTTCTTCAGAACAGTACCAGGAAGCACAGAGCACTGGACTGCAAGGAGGTAGGGCAGCACCCAGTTAAGCAGCTTCAGTAGCGGGTGTGGGATGGGATCCATCTCCACCCCAGAAGGTGCCGGGCCAATGCCCTGGACGGCACCATTAAACACAGATCATATCCGAGTACTTTTGCCCTATAAAAACGGCAGTTATATATGTTCCATGAGAACACTCCTCTCTTGCATGATACTTTCTCTAATACCTACTTGGATGCTATAGTGCTTGTGGAACTGCTTTCACATGGCACATAACTGGGATTAACAACTAAGGAGATAAGGAACAAAACTGTAATTCAGAAGGGTTGTACAGTTTGGGTGCAGTGGGCTAAAACTGTAACAAAATGAATCTAAACAGAAATAAACGTGAAACTCTGGAATTAGCTTCAAACATTCAGTTGACACAAGGGTAGGATGAAAGAGATCTTGGTGAGGTGATTAAGGGGACAAGGAACATGAGAATGTTTCTTTAGCTCACCCCAAGTCCCGGGCTCTGCCTGGGGGACCCCATGACAATGCTTGCAGCAACACTCTGGCATATGGAAAGCATTCAAAGAAAAGCATTTATTGTACATAGAACAGTTCAGAAAATTCAGTATTTTTAGCTAAAGAGCCTTCATACATTTAAAGGACTTCTATTTCTATAATCAAGAAACATACAGTACTTGTGTGAGAAAGGAACGAAGCTTTGTAGTGCGAGAGACTGAAAAATGGGGGAAATGATGTCTGAGCTCACAAGTTTATTGATAGAGATGGATTGTCTGACCCAGAGGCAATTAATGTAGAGGGTAAATCAACAGTTGCTGTAATGGACAAGTGAAGCGTAATAACTGTGATTTCCCTTTTCTTTTTTCACAGATATTTGTAGTTCAATGAATTTCAAATCTTTCACGGAGCTGGAGGGAAAGAAAATGAGTAGTTTATTTGTAGAGATGTTGGAAGATTTAACGGGAAACAAAACTCATTTAATTATAAAGAAAAGATTGCTAAATTAGAACTAATGATGGGAAATGGGTGGGTAAAGGCATCCATGACAAGTGTTCGGCTGGGGGCTCAAGCAGCGGCAAGATGGTCTTGGTCTATATGGACGTCTTGGCCAAATCTCCAAAGGCCCTTCCAGATAAGATAGGCCTTTAACCCTCTAAAAACAAACTATCAGATGAGAACAGAAACGCAATGCCACGTAACCTGTCTTTGCTGTATGTTAGCCACGGCATGCTGACCAGCACAGACTCTAACTTGAAGTCGGTACTCGAGTGGCACTTGTGAATAGAATCCCATTTTTACTACTTTGCAGATTTAGTTCAAAGCACAATCTCGTTTTAAGAAATTCTGACCATAGGGGCTGGGGATATAGCTCAGTGGAATAAGCGCTTGCCTAGCAAGCGCAGGGTCCTGAGTTCGATCCCCAGTACCACAAAAAAAAAAAAAAAAAAAAAAAGACTTTTAAGAAATTCTGACCTTATAAAATAATTATGTCAGAGGCTGGGCACTGAAAACCACCTTTGAGCCGGTAGATAAAGCACCTGTTTCCGGTGAGGAAAACTGCATGGAGAGGGGCTTGCCATCTGGCCACAGTGACACAGACTTGCAGCTGCATGTTAGGCCAGGCTATTCTCCAGGGACATTCAGCTTCATGAAGCAAACCCAGAAAAATGAAAACTAATACCTTTTCTTTGTAGTTGCTGTGCAACTCACTTGTAGGTGATTTTCCTCGGTGTAATTACGTGTGCGTTTACTGACCCTCTACTTTTCACCTGATCTTAGCCAAAGGCTGGGAAGCAATTACCCTCTTCTTTTCAGTCTTTTTGTGTAGTACACACACACACACACACACACACACACACACAAAACTATCTCAAGGAGGAAGGAGGACATCTAGCACAGGAAGAAATCATCCCTTTGGTGCCATCTGAGAGTTTAGGTGCTCCAGGAAAATTGCCACCCCTCTGCCCCACTCCCTTCATTTGTCACAAGACCCAATGCCAACACTGAAGAACCATCCCCTACTGCCCCTCCAACCCCCTTAGAGTTCTGGGACGCGCCCTGCTTCGAAACCCTCACGATTCAGGTGGAACAAAGGGCCACAGGTTTTCTCGGCTCTGTGCACTCTCACACCCCCAGGAGTATGTTTGGGGGCTTTGTTTCAGGAGTAAAAGGGGCAAAAGATCAAGGTCAGCATAGCAGGCTTAAAACGTTACAATTTTTCCCCATAGTTAACTCATGATTATCTTCATTTATGTTTTTATGATAATTCTCAGGAAAATGTTGAACAGGCATTGGCTTTGACCTATAGTCCATACGCAAGTGCCCCCCAACTCACCCACAGAGGGAGGGGGGCTGTTTCCTCTAGTATTTCCTGGCAACCCCAAAGCAGCCACTCTCTGGGAGGGAAGAGATAGCTTGAAAGTTTAGGTGAATCTTTGATCACTTTGTACTGGAAAACCCAAAACTACCCTGAGAACCAGTTTGACTTCTTTAACAAAGTTCTAGCACTAGTCCTCCAATGAGTCACAGTGAAAATTTCTATTATCTTGGAATTTTCTGGGCTATTGCTGTCTTACTTTATCACATCTGTTGACATGCTCAGGTGCTGGAGCATAAGAACCGATTTACTCATAATACTATTCCCAGGGTACCTAAGTGTCTTAGTCAAATCATGAAATAGACCTATGCCTCACAACTGCAAATTAAATATCTTCCTGTTTCTCTTTGCATACAGTTTCAAGCTGTTGATGAAAGAGCCGCATGATATCCAATGATAGTCAACAAGGTTAGAACCCTAAGATTGTCAATTGCTAGGTTGGAGGGGTTGTAGGTGATGTTTTTAATCCTTCCAAAAATACTTTTTAATGTTGGCATAAAATTGTTTGGAAAATCAGCATTTTAAAGAGTTACAAAAACATCTTTTCCAAGGAAGAAAAACAAAATATTTTGGAGAGTTTCCAGCCCTAGGGGAATAGGGACAACAGACAAATTGATCAAGACATGCCAATTTGACAAACAATTTCAACTTATGCAAGGATGGCTGGACAGCTAACTTCTGTGGATAATCAAGCATATCAAAGTTATTATGTGAATAAAATGTACACATAATTAAGTACTGCATTCTTCCATTCAATGTTCCAGTGCCCAGAGGATAGAGCCATAAAAACAAAGTTCAAGGGGCACTTCAAAGCTGTTGTTTATGTCAGCATAATGTTGTACCTGAAAAAATATGAATATCCCATCTTGGCCATGAGGTGTGACCTGGTTCATGCCTCCCTCGCAGGGGTGGGAGTATCTAAGGTTAATCTAATGAACTGACCTGTACCAAAGTGATTATTACTCTTTGCAGATACCTTGTTTTCTTTATAATGCTTTTGTTTTTGAATCTAAAGGGATTTGTGAATTTGGGGTCCTTGAAACTTTCATATCAGCAGAGGTGGACTGAAGAGCAACTTCCCCTTTACAAACCTGGCAGCACCTAACTCCAGCCCCTAAGGCATAAGTAGGGTTGAGGACTCCAGGCTGTTGAGACTGCAATAGCTTTTGGAGTCCCCCTAAGGACATCCACATCAGATACCTGCAACCTGTGAACTTTATCTTCCTTGGCCTGTGATATGAATAAGGGACCCTGGAAGGAAGAGTGAGCTTGTATTATCTGCAAGGACCCTAGATGCAATAGCATGCAGTCCTGTGAGAGAGAGGTCCAGGAGGTTCTGAGAAAGACACAGAAGAGTTGATATGAACATGGACCAGAGAGACGCAGCCACAAACTGAGAAATGCAAAGAGCAGCCACCAGAAGCTGGAAGAGACAAGGGGAAGACTTTCCCCTGAACACCCTGAAGAATTGCAGCCACACCCACAGCCTGATCTAGAGTCTCTGGCCTCCAGGACTGAGAAAAGACATTTCTACTATTTTAAGCCACCCAGTTTATAATTATTTGTTATAGCAGCTTACAGGAAACTAATAGAGTGTGTTGGGGCTGGCCCCAAGTGTTAACTAGCTTAATAATCTCAGACACTGTGCTGTGAACCTCAGTTTCTTCACATGTATAATAGAGCCTCTGAGTGAGGTCTCTAGCGCGCAGTACTTGGGGTGTAGTAATAGTCCATGACATGTTGGTATTCGTGGGAAAAAAGATTCAGTGGCTAAAGTTTCCATTATTTTGTCCATGAATACAATGGGTTCTTAGCTGACAGAGACATCTTATAAGTAACAGTGAGAGAAGGGCTTGTCTCGGGCAAGGAGGAAGACTGGGCACAGATGTGGATGGAGGATCGAGCTGACAGAGGCATGACAAAGAATCACTGAGTAAAACGTTGTGCAGGAAGTCAGGGAAGGGATCACAGGATTCTTACATGGTTACAAAGCAGATGGACCAAAGTCCTTAGAAGGTAATGGGAAAATTCCCTGGTTTCTTCTTGAAGGGCTCAGCTTTTTATATCCACATCCATATTTTCAACCTCATAACTGAAATCTAAGTATGCTCTTCATTTGTAGCTTGTCAGCTAAGGGAAAATTACAGAATGGGTCATAGCAACGAGGAGATTATAGGTTGCATCTGATAAATGGCTATTTATATGTACTGAGCCAGCTCTGGGGTATTCTCAGAGTATAATTTCATAGCAGAGTTAACATCATCACATAAAATATGACAACAGGTTTTACACTGCCTATCTGAAATGAAATTGCAGCCTTTTATAATGAGCAAGTGGGGCCCAGAAGGCAGAATGGATTGAGCTTCAACAATGCTTGTCATATCCAGTCACAGGGCCTTTGAGTGGAAAGGGGATAAGTAGGCAGAGGTGACAGGACGCAGTCCCAATTCCCCACGGCACAAGCAGCTCACTTTGGGAAGAGCTATCTCCCACCTCCACATCACAAGGCGCTGGCTCCTTGCTTTGCGTCGCTTTTCCTGAGGCCTGGGGTGCAAGGCACAGCCACAGCTCTCCCCTTGACTCGCCTCGCTTCAGAGATGATTTACCTTCGCTCCTATTGATCTTCCATTGGTGAGGACTCTGAACTCTCCCTCGCTGTGCGCCCTTGACACGGTGCTTAATGATTTATGAAAGAAATCTAAATGCCCTAGAGGTGGTCCACACTTGAAGGAACTAGCAGAGTAAATATTTCAAGTGGACCCTTTTTGAAATGAAAATAATCACAGCAGTGTTAATCTCCTTGGTCAGTTGGGACTTTTAGCCCCCTAATTGCGGGAGGGAGGGGCTGCTCGTGTGTCCTTTGGGGAGCACACCTGCACTTTCCAAGCTCATTTTTCCTGGTGAATGACTTGATCTCAGTAAGTGAAAACGAAATTATTCTGTTTCCAGCTCAGACCCATTTGGACTTATGTGCAGTAAACTCCTTTTCTTCAAGAATTTCCCCCCTGGAGCCTGAACACTTTTGAGAGACAGGAATATATCTCAGGGTATTAAGTTTGATCACATTGTCATTACCCAGTTCCTTCACATCCTCTCTCTTACTCTCTTACAGTTGGTCAATACCACCTGATTGTTCCCTGTTGGCCATTTTAGGTATCAAAAGCTGTATCATTTTGATGTAACATATTTGAATGTAAATTTTCATTTCCACCACTCCCACCCTCTCCAATCTCCATTTTAAAGGCCAGCTGGACCTGTGTCTAGGGAAGGTAAAGACCACAGGATTAGCTGAAACCCTGTCTCTGTTGTTGAGGGGCAGGAGGCTGGTTGCACCCTGGTTGTTCCCCCTGCTAGCAGCATATACTCTGGGGTTTCCAGTTACTTTGCCAGCACCAGTCATGAGTTTCAGTGAAATTAAATAATTTTTAATTAAACTCTTTCTCTGAGACCTCACACACTACTTATTATGGGAGCACTGCAAGTAACATCTTCCTTTCTCCTTGCCTACAACAGGCCAGCAGATGGAGAAAGTTTCAGAATAGACTGAACTGATTGGAACACATGGTAGTTTGGGAATGAAAACTATTTTGAGGAAATCTCAAAAATTATATTTTGTACCTTGCAGTTCAATTCAAGACATGGAGTGGGGGTGTTTCTCAGTGGTAGACCACTTCCCTAGCATACGTGGGAACACCAGCTTGGTCTCCATGCCACAAAAATACATTTGGTCATCTTTCTATTGTTAGAGGTTATACATAAAGAAGGAATTCAGCCCTTTCTTCTGAGAGTTGTTTAGGTTCCCCTGGCCCTTTATATGTAAAGTAATTTTAGGGTGTGTCCTGGATATCTTGCTTATGCCATAAAACTGAGCCTTATTTAAATCTTTTATAAGTGTCTTAGTTACTTTTTTCTCATTGCTGAGACAAAATATGCAACACCCAAAGTTAAGGAAGGAAAGGTTTATTTAGCTCAGTCTGTGGAGGTTTCAGTCTGTAACCCCCTGGCTCCAAGACAGGGCAGCACATGGCAGAAGGCCAATAGTTCATGGCGGTAGAAGACAGCAAAAGCAACAGGAGCAAAAGGGGGGCACAGGCCTCTTTTCCTCCCGTATTGTATGCGGGTTACCCACCCTAGGGCTGCTGTAACACTCACGTGCCTAATCCCAGCACTAGAGAATGAACCGATCACAGACTAGATTCAGCCACCTCTGAAAAGTGCCCCCATGGCCACATGAGGCTTTGGGGGGACACCCAGACACAAACCAAACCAAAAGACTAACTTTTTAAAAATTCAGGCAGTATCTTAGTCACTTTCTCATTATTGAGACATAGTACCTGACACCCATAACTTAGAGAAAGACAGGTCTGTTCTGGCTTATGTTTCTGCCCATTGGTGACCATCTCCAAAAAAACAGCATGGGCATGGTGAAGAGGCATGCAGAGGAGAAGCTGCTCACCTCATGCTGAACAGGAAGCAGAGAGATCAAGGGGAGAGCCAGAGAGGGAACTATGCCCTTCCCAGTCACACATTAATGACCCTCTTCTTCCCACCAGGCCCTGCTTCCTAACAGCAAGTCACCTATAAGCCCCATAATCCAATCACCTTCCAAATACATGAGGTTTCGGGGGCCATTTTAGATCTAAACCTTAAGAAGCAGTTAACTCGGTTAAGCTCCAGGTGCATCGCCTGGTCCACTCTCAAGCATCTATAGTGCTGCCCTCATGCACTGAGCCTTACATCCCCCAGCTGTCTGTGTGAAACTCTGGGAGCTCTCTGCCCAATAGCTGAGTGTTCAGTCTTCGCTGCACTGATCCTGGCAAGAATTTTGTGCACAATTTTAAAGGATCCTTTTTACTAGCTCCTTCCTCTTTGAGTTATGCACTAGACATGATTCCCTGTCCTGCCCTGTACCCTCTGGTTCCTGGGGTTCTAGTTAAAAAGTAAAGTTTCTTTCCTGCCCATAGCCTCTGTTGTACAGGCCAAGATGGAGGAAAGTCAGCCTCTTTGCTCCTGCTCATCTGATGAAGGGCAGGGAGAATCAACTCTTGGCTGGTGGCTGCCTGAAGCAGGAACAGCCAACTCAAAAGGCTTTGGACTCCTGGAGACCCCCATTCCAAATGATCTGGCTTTCCATGGGTCCCTTTTCCTTCCATTCCCCCTGCAACTCCAAGTTTCAGGCTACTGTAGCATATACATACACCACAATATATAGGGGGCAGAAAGAATTTAAATCCTCTGAGAAATCACCTAAAACTCAGTTCTTGAGTCCAGTAAAACTTACCTACTCTATCATTGTTTCCAAGACTTCTCACAATTGAGTTACATGTTTTTGTCCAGGGTTTTCAGTTGTAGTTAGAAACACAGAGCAGGTTGACAGTGCTTACCTGTTTTGCTTACTTTTTCCTCGTTGCTGAGACAAAATACCCAACGCCCAAAATGAAGAAAGGAAAGGTTTATCTAGCTTACAGTTTGTGGAGGTTTCAGTCCATACTTGGCTGATTCAGAGACAAAGTGGCACATGGCAGAGGGCAAATGTGCATGGCAGCAGAGCACAACAAAAACCACAAGAGCAAAAGGGAGGAATGGCAGGTAAGCAGCCTCTTTTTCTCCCTTACCTTGTAAACAGCCTACCCCTACCCAGGGGATGTGTAGCTCTCACACTGTCTCCATGCCCTCCTCTTCCACAGGCTCAGGATATATACAAAATAAGCACCCTGGCTTCCTGCTGAATCACTCAGCCAAACCTCCAGACACCCCAAGTTGACACACTGTATCAACCATAACATTCCCCTTCCTCGTTCAGAACCCAAAATGGATAGAAATACTTTATGAATGAATAGGCAAAAGGAAATTCTCATTTTCTCTTTTGGGGACCTCCCATTTTCAGTTCTCAGGCCCATACACTTGTGAAACATTCAGCCTTTTGTCCAGTCTCTGTGCAATAAAAATTCTTTGTATTTCAGTCTACAGAGACGTTGATTTCCTTTTTTATTTAAATGACTGCCAGACATGGAGGTGCATAGCTGTAATCCCACAACTTGGGAGGCTGAGACAGGAGGATCACCGTGAATTTGAGGCCTTCCTGGGCTACACAGTGAGTTTGAGGCCAGCCTGCACTACATGGCAAGACCCTGTCTCAAAAAACAGACATAAACAGTCAAACAAAGACTAATACCCCCTGCCGGAGTTATCACTCCTCTTATCAGCAGGCTCACACCGCCTGGAATGAGGGGTATAGGCATGGTATTTTAGTATACCTAGAAAATCTGTCCAGTGACATTGAGGGAGCCACTCCCTTCCCTTCATTCAGCTGTAAACACAACACCACCCTGGTTATTACCCAAATTTAGGCTTAAGAGGTCATGATGCCTGAGGCTGAAGATCATATCAGTGAGAGAGGGAATGGGGGGCACCAGTAGTCAGAGGCTTCTGACCACAATGGGAGGCTCCTGGAGTTAGAGGTGTATGACCTTTTAAATACTGGAAGCCTGAGCTATTAAGGCTTCCTCTTCTTCCTCCAAGCCCCACCACAGCCTGGAGCCTCCCCATTTGCACACCATCCCCACCACTACCAGCTCCTTTGCCTCTCAATTTCACCAGCAGCAGCAGCTGCCTTTGCTCCTCTTCCTCCTCTTTTCCCCTTTGCCCTCCTGCCCATTCCTGCTTGTACTGTCTGGTGATCTTCAATAAACATAGCTACTTACTACAAGCTGTACCCTTGGCAATCCTTTCCTTGTCCTGTACAAGAACAAGTACTGTTAACTGTAACAATTCTAGCTTTGGTTCAGCTACTCTCTGGCTGCATGACTAAGAAGTTCTTTAATGACTCAGAGCTCTGTCTCTAAAACAAGGAACAACAAACACTCAGATCGCTTTAACTTTTAGTGCTTCACATTTTACCACTCTAAGCCCTGGCAAGCCCAGTGTTAACACTGCCTCTTCCCTCCAGCCTAGGACATACCCTAATCACTTCCCCTTACATATTATTTACCCCAAGGTCTGTGAGACTTGCCCTCTTCTCCAGCTTTCTGCCTACCTTCTAGGGTTTTGTCACTGCCTCCCAACCAAAAGGGACCAAGGGAGATTTTCTTGGGTGAGGTCTGCAGTTTAAAGACATCAGCAACAACAGCAGGCACTGTGGAGCAGAGCAGAGTGCAAGAGTCACCTGCAGGTTTACTGTATATTTTTCATACAGGATGTTATCACCTATTTACATTCTTATATGCTGGCCTCATTGGTACATGTGTAGTTGTCCACGGCTAAGTCATGGTTATATAATTATGCCCTGATGTGCACCTATGTTCACAATTGGGTCATGGCCTCAGGGCTGTCTGGAAGTACACTGACAAGTCCCAAGCTTTGTCTGAGTGGCTCCCCACAGGTTCATCTTGCAATTCTTGATTATCCCTCTTCTGTATAAACTACAGACTCCAGATCTCCTTTTAAGAAGAATCTTGACTCCCACTTTCTTTGTGGCTTTAGTAATGACAAAGAGCTTTAAGTAACCTGACGTGACCATGAAGCACAATTTATGAATCCAGGCCACAGTGAGGTCAAAGGTCAAATTCCATGCTCTTGGAGCTTTACACTTTACAGAACTTCACCACACACTTTGAACAATTTCTTCTGAACACTCTGGAATCAAAGAAGCATATCCCCATAGGTTACCTGGGATTCTGACCCGTCCTTTGGCCAGAATCCTTCAATACTTTAATGCCTTGAATCTGAAATGACCCCCAGATGTTCATGTGTTGCAAATGTAGTCTCCAGTGCAGCAGTGTTCAGAGGTGAGGTTTTTGAGAAGTGATTGGATCACAGGGTTCTGACTTCATCTGATGGGTTCATAATCTATTAGGAAGTGACAGAAACTTAGGAGGTGGGATCCAGCTGAAGGAGTGGGTCCTTGGGGATGTGACCTTGGAGATCATGTTACTTTGCCACCTGCCATCTCTCTCTGGTTGCCACGAGGTGAGAGGCCTCCCCGACACATGCTCCTGCTGCCATGGTAACCTGCTGTCTCAGGCTCAAAACAGTGGAGCTGACCCTGAACCAAAATAGTTTTCCTCCTTTAAGTTGCTTGTCTCATGTATTTTATCACAGTGACAAAAAACCTAACACAAACACCATCCTTCTTATTGGCATTCTGCCAATGCTTCTCAGATGTGGAGCCAGTGTGCTTCTTCTGATTGGTCACTGTCTATATGAAAACATTGGTGTTTTGAAACATTTCCTTTTTACTTTTTAAACTGGTATTTATGATCGTATATGAACCTGGATTGTGTAAACCAGCCTGAGGGTATTTATTACCTTTTGGATCTAAAATGTCCTCCAGGAGTCTCCTGTGTTCAAAAGCAGCTCTTTCAGGAGGTGCGTGGGTCCTGCAGGCACCATGGTTAGCAGTGGAATAGCCCATTGTTGGGTGCACAGGTAAATGTTCTATGGGAAGGCAGCCCCCAGTCGGAGCACATGGGTCACTGGGGGAGTGCATTTGATGGACACAGACCTCTCTTTGGCACTTCTGTTTCTCTGCTTCCTAGCTCTCATGCGTTAAGCAGCTTTTCTTTGCTGTTTCTGCCTTGGAGCCAGCTGACCACAGACTGTGAAACTGTGAGCCTGGATAAATCCTTCCCACTCCGCCAATCCTATCAGGTACTGGTTCTCAGTGGTGAAAAGCTGACTGGATGTATTTCACTAAATACATCTACAGGGATACAGCAAATAGGGTTTATTTAAAAATAAAAACACCTCCAAAATCACAGGAGTTTTAAAAATAATCAGGTTAAATAATTTTTATCTCCCTTGAAGGATTCAACCTTTGTATATTTTATGTGTAGTATGACTCTGTGATGTTGCACAGTATACACCTGCTGTATAAATTGTTTTTGAACACACTCCTTTTTTATGTGTTTGCAGTACATAATGCTCCCATTCATCAGGAGGGATGTGTACATGTGAATGACACATCTTAATTCTTTCTGTGGTCCCCTTCCTCTCCCGCCCTCCGACTCTTCTCCCCATTTACAGAAGCATTTCCATTCTCTACTTCAATTCCTTTATTCCTTTAGATCCCTTTTCCCTTCCTTCCTGCCCAAGCCCCCATCTCTTCCCACTTGAACAAGTTCCTCTTACTTCCTAATAGTTCTACTTTGCTCCTTACTTGTACATTGGGGTTCTCACACAAGTGAAACAACACAATATTTAAACAGAGTGCCTGATTTATTTTACTTAAGATTATGGAAATATTATAAATAATGAACAAATGGGATCACATCAAATTAAAAAGCTTCTGCACAGCAATGGAAACAAGAGACAACTTACCAAGTGGGAAAAAAATGCCAGCTGCCCCTCAGACAGAAGACTATCAAGAATATATAAAGAACACAAAAAAGTAGACCCCCAAATTTAAAGGCCCAATCAAAAAATGGGCATCTGAAATGAGTAGACACAATACCTTTTTTGATCTGGGCATGATGGGATACATCTGTAATTTCAGCTAAAGGTGTAATTTCAGCTACAGGAGGCTGGAGCTGTAGGATCTGGAATTCAAGGCTAGCCTCAGCAACTTAGCAAGGTCCTGTCTCAAAATAAAACAAAACAATTTTTTTTTCCAAAGGGACTCCATGAGGGGTTGTACTTAGAGAAACAGTTTTCAGAAACTAGTAGTGTAAACTGTCCCTCTTTCCCATTAGAAGAGTATTTCAGGAGCCATAGCCCCAGAAATAAGTAAGCAAAGGCTTTCATCCTCCTTACAGGTAAACCCTCTCCTTGCATATAAACTCCTTGGACCTCTTACAGAGAGCCTCACAGTTGTTTTTTTAAATAGCCCCTTTGTCAAAGGCTTCTTATTACTTTTCTGATAAACTAATATTCCCAGCATGACCTACAGAACAGCTCCATGTTGTCTAACTCCCCAATCTCTGCACTCCAGCCCAACTATTTTTTTAAAATTTATTTTTATTTTTTAAATTCATCACATGCCCTCCTGCTCCAGGCCCTTTGCCCCAGTGTTTCTTTCTATGTAAAAGTATTCCCTTCATTTCCCAACACTTCATGATTATGTGCAGTTGTTCCTTAGGCATCAGCTTCAACAGTACTTCTAGAAAGCTTCCTGAGTCCCCTCCTGCCCTCTGGCCCCCCCAACACTTAGACCAGATTCTATTGTGGTGTGATATCATAGAATGATAATCAGTCCCTGCAAAACACCTATCTGAATTTTAGCCAGAGGCACATTTATTTAGCTTTTAAAGCTCGTCCTCTTCCTACCTTTGCACTGGTCTGAAAGCTCCATGAGAACAGGGGTCACATCAATAGTTGATCACCATTATAAACGCAGTCTTTGCTGAAAGTGAACAAATGGCACCCATTGGCTTGTGAGTGATGAGTTCAAAGTCACTGGGAAGGTCCTTGCAGGCTTTGAAGCAGTGTGATAACTTAGCATACAGTAGCCTCATGATGGAATAATGGGCTGTAACCCCATAATTTAGGATCATATAGATTTGCTTCTTGATCTAAAGGAAGTTCATTCTTCTGTCTTCAAATGCATTTCATTACACAGCAGAAGATACTGCATTTTCTAGTGTTACTATCTAATAGCAGCAAAGAGCCCAAAGAACTGGTCCAGATACCACCACCATAGTGACCCAAACGACTCTTTCTTCCAGTACTTGAAACATCAAAAGGTAAATAATCTGATGATACTTAGGAAACCTGTGTGAGGTCCACACAGTCACTTAAGGGACAGTCCCCAGAAGGTGCTCTTCATTCTTTGCTCAGTTGATCCCTAGTGTCTGTCTCAGTTATTTAGGGTGGACTGACCAGAGCTTCTAGATCTTGGCGATCCAAGCATTAGTAAGACGTGGTCCACTGGAGACATCTGGGCTGGTGAGGGAGGGGTGTGAGCAGAGGCTGAGTTGCCTTTCTTGCTCAGCCAAGTGTCCCACTAACACGAAGGTGTCTTGCCAACTCATTTCAGTGGGCTCTGCAAATCTCCTAGAATGATAACAACTAACACTCAGATAGTAGTCAGTTGGCTGATTATACAGATATTCTGCTTTTCCTACCTTTAGGAATGTATAGGTTGGCAATTCCTTGTGTACTTAACATTAGAAATGCTCATAGGCTTGTGAGAAGTGATATGTGGTATATCTGAGAGGAAATCTTCAAGTCCAGGGCATATGTTGTCATGTCTCTTTCCCATGCCATGGCAGTCAATGATTTTCTAAATAGTAGAACTCTATGTACCTGCAACCTACTACAGAAGGTATGTAAAGCTTTTTAAGTGAGCAATGAAAACCATGTGGACAGGACTCTTGGTGTTGGCTAAAGAAAGCCACCATGGAAAACCCTACATTATGTCTCCTTGGCTGCATGGATCTCCGTACAAGAGCTCAGGGTCATTCCACAACCTGTGCACAGGATGTGCTGCCTTGTGCTACCAGACTTTGTGTGCATAGAGAATAAAACTTTTTGTTAATGATGCGAATATTTGGAGTTTCCTGTTACTAAGTCATATGTCAGTCCATCTTGGTAGATACTCTTGCTATCAATTTCTTTTAAGGGTCTCAGGTGTATTGAATCATTTAATGTTTACAAACAGAGAAAGTATCATTACCATTCTCTATACATGGGAACCAAGGAGCACATAGGTTAGATGAGAAACTTAAAATGTGGTAGAACTGGGATTCAGCCCCAGAGAGTTTGGTGTCAGAAGCCATACTCATAAGCACTCTTGATAACCCACTGGCCTGCTATGTTTTGCTGTCACCCTGTTCCCTTGGACCTAATCCCGTAAATGCTGGGTCCTCACTCCTAACTCTGAACTTCAGGCTTGTAGCTTACCTGAGAAGGAAATAGTGCAATGATCCTTGGGGAGAGTCCAGATAGAGAGATGCAGTGGCCTCTATGCAACTGCTCTCTCTGTTTCCTTGTTGGATCTCTGTACTTTGGACACCTTTGAAGATGTAAATTTCAGGTTACCTGACTGGAACAAACCCTATCAAGTGTAAAAATTAATCTGTGCCTCATCCATCAATAGCTCAAACAGTAACAATTAGAGACAAACCTATAGGAGATAAAATGGGTAATATTGCTGGCTTTAGAATCACCTAATTTTATTATTTATACTCCTCTTTTCACAAAATACGTTCACTTTTTAGCCATGCCAGGCCCTTGCTGTTTATACAGATGTGCAGGTGATTTATTGACTCATTTCTCTTAAACAATGTAAACAAAACACATTCGCTCTCTACCAACAGCAGAAATGAAATATTGTCAGCAGCCTCATCCACTTCTCCTGCTTTCTGCCTTTTTGATAGCCTCACCCACTCTTTGGGTTGCTGTTTATATCGTTTCTTCATTTTTTTAATTTTTATTTTCATTAGTACATGCTTGCAGCTCATAATGATCACATTCCTTGAGAGTTGTTAGATGGATATAAAATGTCTCAGTTCTTTTTTCATCCCTTTTCTTTGCCCTGCCAGCTGCAAAAGGTCCATCTCCCTATTTCCTATTGTTTATCTTTTACTTTGCTCTTCATTTATAATTTGGGTTTCTCATATAAGATAAACCATTATATTTAAGCTTGTGTGTCTGATTTATTTTACTTAACGTTATGGTCCCAAGGTGCACCCAATTTCCTACAAATGTTTATCCTTCTTTATGGCACTGTAATGTTCCACTGGCCATAAATATCACATTTTCTTTATCGATTTCATCTGTTGATGGACATAGAAGCTATGTATGTCTTTTGCTACTTTGGGGATTTTTTTTTTCTGACTGACACAAAGGAGTTACATACTCCTGTTTATAATACATCATCAGGTACACATATTAAAAATACCCTCTCCCAATCCAAGTAGTAATTTGCCTTCTAAATTCTTCAGATAATCTGTTGATAAATGAAAGTTTTTAAGATAATAAAATTTATCAGCTTTTGTTTATGATTAGCACTTTCATTGTCTAAAAATTTCTTCTTATTCAAACATTAGAAGAATATTCACCTTTGTCTCTGTGATAGGGACAATTGTTACAGATTCCCAGATTTCCTCTTACTTGGAACTGTAAGTGCTTCTTCCACATTCTTATTCTTTGAACGTTTTGGCTAATCTTGATCCCTTTATTTTTCTGTAAAACTTAACTTTTCTTTCTTTTTTTGGGGGGAGTACTAGGAATCAAACTCAGGACCTTGCATCTACAAGGCAGGCACTTGTGCTGCTGTGCTATACCCCTGGCCCAAACCAAAACTTTTCAAACTAGTTTTCCAATTTCAATGAATATGTTGAGATTTTAATTGGAGTTGCCTTGAATCTATAGATCAGTTTTTATGAGAAAACATCTTTGTGTCATTGAGGCTACCAATTTACATGCTTAATGTACCTCTCCGTCTTTTTAGGTATTCTTTACTGTCTCAATAAACTTCCATAATTTTTTCATAGAGGTATTGCAGGCATTTTGTTTACTTTATTAAGTGCCTGAGCGTCTGTGTGTATGTGTTGTTTGTGTGTGTTGTGAAATTGTAAATGGTACCCTCTACCAGATTCCATTGTCTAGTTCCTAATTGCTACTATGTTAAGAGTATAATGGATGTTTTTGTTAGAAAATATATTGTGGTGAAAATAATGATAACAATAAGAACAATTTATTCAGTATTTTAAGCGGTAATGTACTGAACACACACTCCATTGTTTATGATGTTAAGTGTTTACATAGATTTTCTTCCTTTACTTTCAGTGCATATTTACAAGTTAGATTAGAAAACCAAGGTGTGGAAAGATTGTAGGATATGGCTAGTGCACTGAGAAACTAGGATTAGACTCAACTATTCAGACTTTTCAGTTTATGCTCGTTGCTATATGTTCATTATAATGGTCTCTTTCACTTTAAAGGGACAGAACAGTAATAAAGTAACATCAACCACTACAACACGGTTCTGTCTTACAGGGGATCTCTAACAGTGTGGTCCCCACTGTATTTCTAACAGATCAGTCATCGTGTGCCTTACTGGCCACAGCCTCCACTGGCCACAGCCTCTTACTGGCCAGAGACAGGGGTCTGTCTCTGTTATAATCAAGAATCTGTGATTTGAGAGGGATATAAATCTCAGGATCTGATCTTGTCCTCAGAGAACTGCTCTGCTTTGTTTATTTGTATGTGGCTTTCCTGATCACATTTACACACGTCGTACAGCTAGTTTCATGATTAACAAGGAAGTGCTGTTATCTGTGAGCATGGTATGCCTTATAGCCCCAAAATCACCTAGCAGAGGAAACACAAAGCCACACAAGGTTTAAATCCTCACCAAATCGCAAGCCAGCATACAGTGAATAAATAGACCTACTTAAGGTTTACACCGAAGAGCAATTTCACAGTGCATATCTAATTTAATCTTCCCCAAGTCTTCCGAAACAAACCTGAGGGGTCTCACTGCGCTCATGCTATGAGTGAAAAAGACTAACTGCAGAGGAAACGACTTATCCAAAGTCAGCGCAGAGGCGGAGTAGCTGCTACAGCAAGAGCCCAAGGGAGTGGCTTTCAGTCCTTTATTCAGCCTGCCCCTCATCTCTGTGTTGCTCCCTTGAAGAGTCTACCTTCCAAAGCCCGCAGGGGATGCCATTTCATTTTCACCCTTCTCTAGGCTTCTCTGCCCTAAAGAGGCCTCATTTCCTGCTAAAGCCAAGAAGGTCTGAGCACAGGAGACAGCCTGGACCATCAGGACCCTGACAACCTCAGGCTTTTACAATTCCTTGCTCTGTTTAAGTTCAGCTTCCTACATAACTAGTATTACTAGAACACAAGGGCTCTACAGAGGCAAAATTGAACCTTGAAATGCTCCAAAAACCAAGGTCCTTGTCAATAGATGTTGAAAGAGTAGAGTTGCACAAAAATGCCTTTAGGGTCATCTGACCAAAGGGACAATCTGTGAGAACATCTGTCCCTGAGCAGTCTAAGCTGCAACTGTGGACCTTCTGTTCCCCATGGTGAGAAACATCTTCCTTTCTGTTTATACCTGTGGCAGTGAGGGTTAACTCCCAGGGTGGGCCAGAGTTTCCTACTAGGAATTCTAGTCTCTTGGGCCAGGATTCAGTAAATATGTGCATTTTCTTCAGTATTTCTCTGTATCATGTGTGTTTTGTTTTATTACATAATGAAACCCTAGCATACACCCTTTTGTATTACAGTATTTTCAATTAACATATTTTGAGCATTTTGGAGGCCTTTTAATGTATTTTTCAAAAGCTGACTTTTGAAGGGTACAGAATATTCCACCATTTTGACAGGCAATCATTTATTCAATTATACATTTAAGTGGTTTTTCTCTCCTGTTAAACACTCCAGAAAAACCGCACCAATTTATACTCCCTCCATAGGAAGGGGGAACAAAGGGGCTGATCTTACCAGATTTGAGTGTTGTTCTATTTCAAACTCTAAATTATTTCAATAGGTTTGGATACCTACAACGTGAACGTGTTTTTTCCAAGTTATTAATCATTCATATTGTCTTTGCTCGTTTTTTAAAAATCATGACCTTAACATTCTTCTTCACTTCTTTAGTTATTAAGGATATAAATCCTTTGCTTTTGAAATATTTGCAGCAAATGCTTTGCACTTGGTTGTTGTCAGGGTTTTAAATATTGTACAATTTTGTTTCTGTATTTAAGCTTTATATTTTCATTAAGGAATCAACTATTCTTTTCTGACTCCCTTTATTGGTTATATGTTCAGAAAATTCCCATGCGGAGCTCAAACAAATATTTATCTCAATATTTTCAAGTTTTGGCCTCATTTGAAATTTGCTCTTTCATACATACAGATTTATTTTGATATATAGTGCACGAGATAATACATTTTTTCCTTTGTTTACAAATAGCCAGATTTTTCAACAGATTTGGATCAGCTGAATCTTGATGTCAAATTGGATAATTTTTTTAAAGGCAGTGATAAGATTTGGTGGTTCAATGGATTCATGCCCAGATGTGGCATCTTTACAGCCCTGATGAATTGTTCAGTACCAGGAAAGCTATTAGAAAAAACGAGCATTCAATAGCAATTTGGTGGTTCTGAGGTGTCCCCCACACCCGCCTCTCTACATTTTTCTCTGCTTTACATTAGGTTCAAAGGTTAAGGTCTAGTGCAGACCAAGAAATGTTTCCCAGTGTCATGGCCTAGGCTAACCTGGGGAGATGAGATGCTCTCAGACCAAATTGACAAAGATGGCGGGGGGGGGGGGCGGGGTAGGCAGGTGCGAGTGTCAGTCACATAGCTAGATCTGAGCTATTGGTTTGGTGACAGTCAAGCTTTTATACCTCTGCGTGTCCTCCCTAACACTCTCTGTGTGACTCGTGCATCGCACCTACAGCACTGTTAGAACTTCCCCTCCTGTATCTTTTCTTCCCTTTTGCCTTACTCCTTGCTTAGCAGAAAAACAAAAGTTAACAGAGCTATAGTAACAGTCAGTGACGTGCACGACCTTAAGTGTACCATTTCATGAATTTTGTTACATAGGAAAAGTCGTTCAACTGATACTTCCAAGAGGATATAAAATGTCACCACCATACTGAAAAATTCCTGTGTGTCCCTTCCTAGTCATCATCCCCTTCACCCTGAGGCAACCACAATTCTGATTTGGGTACCCAGGCCTGCTTTTGTGTATTCTTGGCTCCATACTGATTGAATATGTAAATGTGTTCTTTTGTAGCTGGCTTTTTTCTATCTACTCTATAATATTTCAGAGGCCCATACATACATTCTTTTATTGATGAGCAGACCCCAGCACCATTTGTTCAACACGCTGTCCCTTCCCCAGTGGTTTGCCTTGGCACCTTTGTCAGATATCATTTGGTTATAATTACGTTTTGGTTTTGTTTTCCTGTTCCACTGATCTATTTGCCTATCTGCACATGAATAAAAACTATCTTTAAAAACCGACAAATTAACATTAACATATGTAAGGAAAGATAAAAGATCACGACAGTGTCAACAAAAAATTATTACATAGATTAAAGTGAGATTTAAAAATAGCTCATGTAAGTCCTCCAATTATTCTACTTCAATCAATTCATTAATTTCTACAAAAAAAAAAACTGCTGGAAGTTTTAGTGGAGTTGCATTTAATCTCTACATCAATTTTGTGAGATTTAACTTTCACAACACTAGTTCTACTCTCTCACATGCAGTTCTTTCTCTCTATTAATTAGGTATTTTAAAATTTCTCTCAGAAATACATTATACTTCCAAGTGTGGAAATCTTGTACATTTTAAAGAATTATCATAGGTATTTTATGATTTTGATATTGTAATAAATAAGTTCATTTTTAATTTTCTTTGATTGTTAAATGATAGTATGCAGAAATATAATAAAATTTTCTGTATTTATTTTATATCACAACTTAATAAATTTGTTTATTAGATTTAACAGGATTTGGAGATAAATTCTTTTGAATTTGCAACATACAAAAGCACACCATTGCAGATGAAATTTACTTTAATTCCTCTTTCGCAGTCTTAATGATTTTTCAGGGAGCGGGTTAGAGGCAAGATTTGGAATACGATGGTGAAAACAAGCAAAAGAGTGGACATCCTTACTTTGTTCTGAGGAGAAGCAGCGTTGCAGGTTTTGACATACTCATTCCGATGTTAGGTGTGGGTTTCTTACAGACGCCTTTCATCAGAGAGAACTCCATTCTACTTGTTTGCAGAGAAGTTCTCCCATGGAACAGTGCTGAGATTTTTCAAGTTATTTTCCTAGATCTACTGAGATGTTTATATTTTTCTTTTTCATTCAGTTAGTGGGATAAATTACATGGATTTTTTTATATTCTAACTAAACAAGTTTATATTTTGTTGTGATAAACCTACTTGATCATGATGTGTTTGTTACTCTTCTTACATATTGATGGATTCAATTTGCTAGTGTGTTGTTGTTAAGGGTTTTGCATTTCTGTACCCAGGAATGCTGGTCTTCAGTTTTCTTGTATCGTGATCGGCAGGTGTTGATATTGTGAACATGTCCCTTCTTAGAAAAGTTTGAGAGGTGTACCCTTTTTCTCTGTTTCTGTAAGACATTTCTTAAGATTGGTATTCTTTCTTCCTCAGATGTTTGATAGAACTCATCATTAAAGCTTTCCTGGTAAAGCAGTGCTCCATGAAAAAAAATTAATTGTGAATTCAATTTCTTTAACAGATATTCAGGTCATTTATTTAATCTTTTGTAAGTTTTGGATAATTTTGATTTTCAAAGTATTTATCTTTTTCATTTACATTGTCAAAAATGTTAGCATAAACTTGTATATAATATACAATTATCATCAGCTAGTGCATAGAAATTTTGTGGAAATAACTATCCTTCCTTTTATTTCTCACATTGATAGTTTACATTTTGTTTTTATTTTTTACTTTGTCCATCTAAAGCCTTACTAATTTTATTGGTATTTTCAAAAATATCATTTTGGGCTATCAATTTTTATCTAACATTTGTCTGTTTTCTATTTCACTGATTTCCACTGGGGGTTTTTTGTTTGTTTGTTTGGTGGTACTGGAGGTTGACCCCCCGGGCCTTCACACTGAGCTAGGGCCTAAGGACCCCTTCTTTACTTTTTAACTTTTTTTAATTTTGAAAGGGTCTCACTGAGTTGCCCACGCTGGGCTTGAGTTTGCTGTCGTCTTACCTCAGACTTTCAAAGTGCTCCTGGCCTGATTCCCACTCTTGTTTTCATATTAGTTCCTTCTTTTATTTATTTTTGATATCTTTTACTGTTCTTTTTCTAGCTTCTTAAGGTGATAGCTTAGCCCTTTCCTGCTAAGTTTTAATTTTACCACTACTTTGTTGTGTTTTACAAAGTTTTGACAGGATATGCTTATATTACCCAGTTAAAAATGCTATTTCTTTTCTAGACATATTTTATCTCCAAGTGTTTTAATATTTTCTATATATTTTCTTATTAGTTTATAATTAAGCTCCAATATGGCCAAAATATGCCCTGTGATTTTTTATACTATATATATTTTATGGCTTTGTTGATTTGCATGATTTTCTAAGGGTTGCTACAGAATGGAAATCTGCTACACTCTTTCCTTGCTACCAGAAGCAGAACACCCCCCACTGACTTGGCCTCTTTTTCCTGTAATGCCTGAGATCAAACTAGACCCCTGAAAATGATGGGCAGATAACCTATTCTCTCAATGGCAAGAATTTGATCTTACTCATTTTTGTGTGTTAGTTCTTGTCCCATCACAAAATTTCTGTAAATATAAGAATTAACTTATTAATTACGAAGATTGAAAAAAAGAGTCCAAGGCTAAAACACACACTCACCCTTAGGTAACTCATGGTGAGACAAGAAGACCCACGGGCGCCGGCTCCAGAGATGGTGCAGCAGGGATGTGTGCAAATTTACGCATGGAGTCTGCACAGTACGATTGAAATTTATCTGCATTCATAGTGATTTAGCAACTGGCACTTTCACTGTACCTCAGTCTGTCATTGGTAGGCTTTTGCTCAAAGAAGAAGAAGCTCAATATAGAATGATCCATGAGATTTCCAGAAACCTCCCCACCAGCTTCCAAAATTTAACAGATACAAAGAAGAGAAGAGGAGTGCATAAACCAAGGATTCTACCAAAGAAATGGATATTACCTGGGAAGGTGACACCAAAGGACAATGGCAGTGATGCTGATAACAACCAATGTTTACTGAAAACACACTATTTAATGAACATAATGGTAAGTAGTTTATGTGCCCAACAGCCCTACATTTTTTATACTTACCTTACAGCTGATGAAATTGAGACTTAGAGAAGTGAATTGATTTGCTTGAAATCAGATGCTTAAAAAGTACAGAAGCCAGGATTTGAACTCAAATAATATATCTTTTGAGATTTGTAAAAAAACATATTCAGAAGACATTGATACCTTATTCATGAGGACTTGTCACAAAAGCCTGCCGGGCAGGGGATAGAGTTTCTGATCAGATTTGGTCTGTATTTCCAGAAGGAGAGTTAACAAGGGTCCCCCTTTCCAGTGTACATAGTATTGTCAAAGTAAGAGTGGGGTGAGCCAGGCTGTGAAAGATCAGCAGAAAACTGAGGTGTGGGTCAGAGCTAACGAGGGCCAAGAGGTGATAGGGGACTGGTGACAGGCAGAACCAAATTGGGGACAAGACCAAGGCAAAAACCAGCAGGCAATAAAGGGCCACCACCATTCAACACTAACCTTGTGCATGGACTGCATGGCACTTCTAAAGCCATTATATCTTGTGACATTCACAATCACTGTATGAGACAGTGGCTATTGTCCCATCTTACAAAACAGTACATGGCAGTGTTCAATGGACTTAGAATTCTAAGGTATTAAATGCTCTTTCTCTCCACTGGTGGTTGGATATTACAGTCCAGGATCTGAGAGTGAGAGATGAGATGGGAAATGGTGGGAACACAGCGGTGAGGCAGATCCCCAGAGGTCAGCTACTATCATTGCAAACTGGCTTGTACTGGTCTATCTAGCCTACTGTTGATGCTACTTGTAGGGCCAATAAAAGGCACATGGGCTTTTAAGATAAACAAAAAGAGAGTTTTTCATTATGTTTTGCCAAGAGAAAATATATGTCGGTTTGTTGCTGGCATAGTAGTAAATGTCATAGTAGTAGATATCTGTCATCATCCATGTCCCTTCCATATCAAAGATAGTGACTTCTGATGGGAAAGGTTAGGTTTTTGTGGATCTTGGGCACAGAAAGTAGAAGCCTAAAGGAAAGGAGGTTCTAAACAAGGTAGCTGTACAGGAGCCCTTGGGACTCAACATCCAGGCCAGACAAGTTATATTCCAGGTGAATTTGGAAGGGGCCAAAGCTTCAAGGAAAAAGTGCTGGAAACCCAGCCATAGAAAAATGGGGCAATTCTGATCTTTAGGTAATGAGTGGATGCCTGAAATCCAAGAACTCTGAAAAGCTAAAGCAGAAAGATTAGCTTGGGCAAGTTAGCGATTTAGCAAGACCTTGTCTTAAAATAAAAGGTTTACAAAAGGGGAAGGAGCAGAATGTAGTTCAGTGTGAGGACCCTGAGTTCAACCTCCACTACTACTCAAGAAGTATTTTGAAAAGTAACAAGCAGGGAGTTTGAATGATCTTCAAACTGACATTGGTGAGCTAACATTGCTCCCTAGCGTGAGCCAGAATCAGCCATGATCCACACTCACCACACTTCTTTCCGAGGGAGCTGAGAGCCTGCTCCTCCAGTGGTGGGCAGACATGGTGCATTTGCATTACAGCAGTGCATGAACAGATTGACGTCCATCTTAAGAAAGGGTCTTTTGCACCACAGGTTTCTGGCCTTGGTCTTGTTAATGTTCTAGATGATGACATTGATGGCCAGTGATAAAAACTTGTGGGTGACATAAAGCTGGAAAGGATAGCTATTACACTGGACATCAGAACTGCAATGCAAAAAAGATCTGACAGACTGAAACAACGGACCAGATCTAACAAGATTATGCTTAACGGGGATAAATGTAAAGCCTTACACTTGGTTAAAATAAACAAGCAAATAAGATGGAATAAGCAGCAGATGGGAGAGAAGTGGTTTGATGGTAGCCTGGGTGAGAATGATAGAGATGTTTCAGCTGATTATGAGCTCAGAGTAAATCACTAGTGCACCGTAAGTTTAGAGTGTAATAGATGTGTAGAGTAGACTACAACGGAGGCGACAAGAGGGGAAGACAGAAAGAGGTTGTTGTGATTCCTATCCTTACACGTCTGACACTCTTATTCTTCCCAAGGGACCCAGAGGGCAGAGCCACAGCCAATGGGGTAAATTACAAAGTATATTTGGCCTCCAACAAGCCTGGGCTTTCTAATAATTAGAGTATTCTGGCAATAGATGGGCATCTTGCCAGGAAGGAAGTTCTGGTCACTAAGTCACCCAGACACAGGCTGCTAAATATTTGTCAGCCACAAACACTGGATGAGGTAGCTTTTGGGTTCCCATTCCATGAAACGTTTTTTGCTTCTAGACAGACTCTAACATCAGGATTGTAAAGTCTGGGCATTTGTAAACATACAGGAAATTCCCAGTGGTGTTCTATTTATTACATTTCAATAATGAATAATGTGTGTCAGCCAGGAAAATGGTGTTTTTGTTTGTTTGTCTTTCCTCTATTTTGGATTTTTTTGTGGGAAGTTGGGAGTTTGGGGTTTTAACTTTCAATTTTTCAGGGATCTTGGAAATATGTGCTGTTTGCTGCTCATGTAACGAAAGCCCTCCAACAGCTGTCTTGGACTCACCATGACGGATCAAAGGAACCGATAAGGAAACAAACAAGCATATATAATGCAATCTGCTTCACTATGGTACTCGTGTCCTCTCACTGTTGGTGTACCAGATACCCCTTTTTGCTATCGCTTGTATCAGTGCAACATTTCACTGCATTGTCCTCCGCCTACAGTTGTTCTTTCTAAAATGTTTTCTCTGTTTTACTGTGATCTAGCAAGAGAGAGAACTGTTAGATGAACAGTTAGAATTATTAGAAGATGGATAAACAGGTTAACAACCAGGGCCAGATGACATCCTCCACCAGCAAACTGTTTTATGTGATCTATGTAATACACAGCCTTTGGTTCATCCATTCTGATTGCTTAAAGACATCCTTCACTCCTTTTCCAAAATTCTGGAATATTTTATCTTTGTCTTGGATAATTATTAGCTGTGGTCTTGATTGTAAAGTGCTTTTAAAGTCTCCCCCACTAGAGGAAGAAACAACGGCAGTCAGTAAGGCTGACATTCTGCTACGCACCCAGCCAGCAAACCCAGCTGAGCATCTCCTATCACTCACCCAGTGGCAGAGAAAGCAACACTACCCTGTGTAATGAGACCATCCGGGCCCTGTACACAAATGTGCCTGGACTGCACTTGCCAGTCTCAAGCTCCTGTCCCATTTTCCAGGGAAGCCCACACCCCTTAATAATGCCTGCCAGGGAAGAAATTCTCTTTTCTCAGTTTTTTTTCCCCGAGACATATTTTCCCTGCATCATTTAAACATATTAAATCACTGTTAGGATGCAGAGTGGGCATCATGTTAGCATAAGATCTAATCAGAGTGACTCTGCTGGTCTCCAAGGCTTTATTCTTTTTGTCTCTTTCCTCTGTTTTCTTGTTAGACTGAAGAGCCTTTTTTGACATCCTCATTTGTTCTGCTGTGTAATAGCATGGGATCTTTCAGCGCTGTCGACATCTGCTCCACTCCAGAGAGCTGCCGAACCAAGCCAGCAGAGCAATAATAATTATGCCCGAATGGACTGAAAAGGATGCAAGACGAGAAGGAAGACAGGAAAAAATGCACCCGTGCGACAGCATTCTAACGTGTGTGTGTGTGTGTGTGCATGTATACACACTGAGGCCATAAGTTTATGTGTGCACTGTGGACACAAAACATTTTCAGAGTTCCCCAAATTTCCTAGTCCTTCTCCCTTCCCCAGAAAGCCACAGTGAAGGAGAGGTCGGTTTTCTACATGTGCAACAGTGGTTTGCAGGATGCCTTTCCCTTCCTGGCCTTATACACAGCTGGGGAGGGAACACTGCAGATGGGTCCTTTTCTCCCTGGGTGCCACTCTCTTGGGATCAGTGAGGCTTACTGGGACGATGCTTTAAATCTTCCTGATTATCAAGATTAGTCATTAAATCTAGTCTGTCGGCCTTATATAATATTAAAAATAGCCTTATGCTAATATTAAAAATAGCATTTAGTAACTGTTTAATGTTTGCCAGGTGCTGTGTAACCCCTTCATGTGCATCATTCAAGGTAAGAATTTCTATTATTCGTATTTGTAAATAAAAAATATTAGACCTAGGCCATACTCCCAGGGGCCTAGCGTGTGCGTGAGGAGAGCCTGGTTACTCAAGGCTGTGGCTCCATCGGCAGGATCGCATCATTACTTTGTGATCCTTCACCAGAACGGCCAAGCTGCTCAGCTACATACTCACTCAGTTTCAAGCCCTCAGCCAGAGAGATCAGACTTTCTTCATTGTGTTAATGAAGTCTCTTGCCAAATCCAGGAGTCTTCCAGAAGCCAGGTGTTGCAGGTCAGTGGGGGGTGAGCCAGGCCTCGGGCTGAGTCTCAGTCCTGCAACCCAGTGTATGGAGACCAGCCTGGCCGCAGCCAGCATTGCGTAGGGGGCAGATGACGCTGCCACGGAGAGCTTATCCAACCCTCATGTGCTTTCCACCTCCAGCCCAACTCCCACCCTGCTACTTCAGAACGTAAATGACAGCACTCTCCCCAACCCCTTATCTCTTCAGAACCTCTCCTTAGAAGACCAGGTCTTATAGGAGCCCTCTTTGCAAAATTCATTTTGATCAAGAAAAACACCCTGATCAGGTCAAAGGCCTACATCCCAGAGTGTCATTTTATGCTTCACGGAGCTAAGAAACCAAGTTCAGTCTGGAGGGAAAGTCTCCTAGTCAGTTTCACGTTACTGCGATAAAACACCGGATATAACAACTTAGAAGGAGGAAAAGTGTATTTTTAAGAGGGTCCTTTTGCATCCACTTACATGGTTACATGATAATGGGAATGGAGCAGAAAGATACAGAACTCTGCCCATGGGTTAAGCTGGAGACGAGAATCAGGAAGTTTTGCAAGGGAAAGCAGTTTGGAGAGTTCAGACATAGCACTCAGTGGAGTCTGACCTCCACTAAAAGCTTGGGAGAACATAAAAAAAAAAACCCACACACACACGAACAGGGATTACTCTTGGGAGAGAGAAAAACATCCCAGAGCTAAAGAGAAAAAACAATGTGCAGCACCATGTCTGTCAACAGCTGTGCTGCTGAAAGTCACCCAGCAAGAAAAGCAGGCAGCCAGCGAGATGGAAACTGCCAGGGCAATAAAGTGTCAAGGAGAGCCTGGGCTGATTCCGGCTGTGGGCAAACCTGCAGTGCATGGAACAGAGGAACAGCAGCCCCTCACCACAAGACCCCACGTCCGCACGCATACGGTCTGGCCCAGGTGGGTCCAGAGCTCTCACTGATTAACGTTCATGGTCACGCCATTCTCACGCGACCACAAGTGGTCTAAGCGCCTACAGCCAGCCATAACTAGGGTTGCAGAACTCCCATAATCTTCATGGGTTTTGTTTTTTTCAATGCAATAAAGTCTTTTTCTCCCCTGTAGAAAGCTGTACAGGATGCAAGAACTCTAATGACATTTGAGGCATTTTTATTTATTTATTTATTTATTTATTTTTTTCCGGGACCAGGGATCGAACTCAGGGCCCTAGTGCTCAGCGGCAAGCACTTAGCCCACTGAGCTGTACCTCCAGCCCGTGAGGCATTTTTAGAACTTTGGAAAATTCTGCATTGCCTTCCTGAGGCCTGTTTCCTTCTCCAGACCTGCAATGGATTGTCCCAGATGAGTGGGTGCAAAGGATCCAGAGTACCTCCCCTTGCCCTCCCTGAGGCAGGGAGGCCTCTGTGATCCCCTGTGGGTGGGTGGACACAAGGCCCCTGTTGTCCTTACCTGTGTTCCTTACCAGGAAATAGCTGTGCACAGAGCAGCCAGCATAGGTCCCTTGCTGCCAAAGCCCACTGCCTGGCTCAAGTCCACCCAAAGCAGCAAATCTGCATAGTGTAGCTCTATGGGGGCTGCTATTCTTGATTTAATTAATTGTTTGCTTGCACGACTTTTCTCTGGAAGGCCCATTAGCACATCGAAAGGACTGTAAAAGTACCCTCGTCCTCCATAGTGACAGAGTAAATACAAACCCAGTTTATCACTTTTGTCGGGTTTAACAAACACTGTTTTGAGGTGCTAACCCGTGCTAACCCCTGGTGCCCTTTTTCCTTTCCCCTGTTCCTGCCACTACCTTCCCAGGGATCTTCAATAAATGTCGCTACTTACGCAGGAGTGTGCCTTTGGCGGCTCTGTACTCGCTTTACACAAGATCCTGAATTACTTTTGGCACCTGTGTGAATCAACCACCTTCAGCATAGGGAGTGTTAAGGCAGGCCCAGTCTGTGAACTGTCTGATGGTGAAAGTCAAAGTTATTTCTAGAGTTTTTTTTTTTTTAATTCCAAAAAGTCTGAAAATGTTAGAGGTCTGTGTTTGACCTTTCTCCCCATGCCCCTTCCCATTTAAAAGCTCTTCTAGAAGACCTACTGGGTGAGTCTAGAGATACAGCTCAGCAGCATAAGTATGCAAGGTCCTGAGTTCAATCCCTGGTACCACAAAAAAAAAAGGAAGGAAGGGAGGGAGGGAGGAAGGAAGGAGGGAGAAAGGAAACCTACTGGGCTGATTGTACTTTTATTTTCATCTCAAGGGAACAATTTGAAAAATGTTTTCGAAACACTTAATTTTCATAACATTCCAGGGAAAGAAGGAAAGGAGGGTCATTTACATAAAGTTAAGGATTTCTATATACTCAATTTCTGCCTCACCTCTCAAGGATAAGAGAGACACTAGCAAATTTGCTTGAAACCTTGAGGGCCACCTGAGATTTAACCCCAGAAAGACAATGAGGGCACCAGGAGTGGTGGCTCTTGCCCGTAATCTCAGCACTCAGGAGGCTGAGGCAGGATTGAGAACTGGAGGTTGGTTTGGGCTACAAAGCACGTATGAAGTTTAAGGGCAGCCTGGAGGTTACTTTCTGTGAAAGGGTACTATCCCTCTGGATTTTCTGTAGAAACTTTGGCAGCCAATGCTCAGGAATTAGTCTCAGTCTCTTTCGTTGTTTCTTTCTCTCTTTTTTTTTCTCGTCTGGAAAATCCTAGTTCTTTAAAAAAAAAAAATCCTAAAGAAAATATTTTTTGAGAATAGGTTTTCACTAAATTGCTGGGCTGGCCTTGAACTTTTGATCTTCTTGCCTCCCCCTTTAAGGAGCTGAGATTAGAGGCCTGCACCGCTGTGCCTGGCCTTGGGACTAGTTTTAGTAACTACAACTTAAATCCTTTAAAAAAAGAAGAAAAAAATATATATACACACACACTGTATTCAAGTCTTATGTTCTTTTCTTTTTCTTTTTTTTACCAGCTAAACCCTTTGCTTTATTTATTTGTTTTTAAAAAATTATTGGTACATTTTAGATATATATAATGATCATACTTATCATAGGGAATTTGTACTTGTACATGGTATGTACTGAGTCCTCTTCTTTCCAGTTCCCCTCCCCACCCTTCGACCGCTCTTCCCCTCCTTGTTTACAAAAGCTTTGTTTCCATTTGTTTCCATTTTTCCCTTCCATTCTTTTTTCCTTGACCCTTCCTTCTTTTCCTGTGTGTTCTGAGGCAGAAGATTCTGGACATAATTTAAACTTCTTTTTTATGATTTCAAATGGTATTTATGAGATTGGTCTTATTACCTACAAACTACAGAAAACATCTCTGAAGCAACTGAAATAACTTCTGAACTAGAAGGTTCCCAGCACCTGTCCCCATTTCTTCTTCCTAAAAAGCTGAAAGGACTCTAATTCTGTGGGGCACCCCCTTCAGCCCCCACCCCAGGAAGATCCTGCACCTCTGGAATCTGCCCGAAACCCTGCTTCCCACCTGACTATGCCCTGTTTAGTCCTTTCAGCCTCTTGTCAGTGATTGGTTCAGAAATAATTATGTGATATCTACAGTTAACAAGGCAAGAGAAAAGATTTTTAAGGAGCTTCTGAAGAAAATGTTCTTGCTCTTGGAAGGCCTCCTTGAGAAGTGTGGACACTGCTGCTCCAGAAGGGGAGACCCAGTGTGACAGCTGTGCTGCTGCTAGGCAGGAGATGAAGCTGTGAGTAGCGAAGGGACAGGGCAAAGAGAGCTGCGAGGGAAGGAAGGCAAAGGCACTCACCTGCTCGATTCCATCGGCCTGCAAATTGAAGCTCCCTGGACTTTAGTACTGTAGGCCACGCCTTATATTATAAGCCAGTTTTCTGTTGTTTGCACATGAAAGAATCTTAGCTACAAGTTAGTTGTCAGTAATCGAAAGCCTCTAATGTACTAATGAATGAAGATTAAAAACATGTCTGTATGAAGACAGAACCTAACATTGACTAATGATTGAAGAGATGAGATACTGCATTGCAGTCTAAGAGCACTTCTACTTCTACAGTTAGGAGAATCACTCCTTTGCCCAATCCCAAGGAATGGGAGGCACCAAGCACAGCAAAAGCCGGACTATAATACTGGTCTTGAAAAATCAGGTGTCTGATATGCAGGCACATATGAGATAGTTATGGCAAGCAATTTACCTCCTAGCATGGGTCCACAGACTAACAATATTGGTTCCTCACTAGTGGAATACTACGACCTTCCCAGATGGCACCTAAGTTTACTTATTCTTCCTTCCCCACTCACTCCTACATTTCAAAATAAGGACTTCCTTACTTATTTGTCTCTCTCCCAAAGTCGCATTTGTTTAGGGACCTTTTAGATACATCAACTTTTTCACATCTGCAGGCCATTAGGCAATTGTAACTACTAGTTATTTTCCACTCAGAGTTAACAACTTTGTCTTGAGAATAGACCATTTTAAATTTGTATTTCTTACATGGTGACTAAGTTGTGAGACAATTTTGCACTGAACCTAAAACACTGTCATCCCTCAGGATAGTTAGAAAGCAATCAGGTAGAATGATCTAAAGCATTAGAAACAGATATCACCACGGCCATATTCAACCCCAGCATAAGATCTTCGGAAGAGAATGAAGCAGATACAACTTAGTGTACAGTTTAAAATGGTCTTCATGATGCCTGAGCAAGAGACCAGAGACAATTCTGGAAACTCTAACACTAATAGCTCAGTTCCAAATGGAGTAGCATGGACTAGATGATGGTCATTCTCACTTGTAGAAGCCAAGACCAGTTTAGTCTTCAAGGAATTGACATAGTGTTACTTCCCCATCTAAAAGTTTTCTTCAAATCCCTGATGTTTAGAATTATATTAACATGAGAATACGAACAATCCCTTAACAACAAGAGGAAAGACCTCAAACAAATTTCCATGGGAACACTAACTTGGTACTAAAAACTTGACCATTGTTTGTATAGTGGTGCATATCTGTAATCCCAACTACTAGGGAGCCTGAGGGAGAAGGATCACAAATTTGAAAGGCTGGGCAATTTTCCAGATCTAATCTCAAAATAAAGTAAAAGGTAGGAATGGGGAGGTAGCTCAGTGGTAGAGCACTTGTCAGCATGTGTGAAGCCCTGGGTTCAACAGTCAGTAATTCAAAATAAAATAAAATAAAATAGATGATAGAGAAAGAAAGACAGACAGAAAGAAGAAAAGAAAGAAAGAAAGAAAGAAAGAAAGAAAGAAAGAAAGAAAGAAAGAAAGAAAGAAAAAGAAAAAGAAAAAGAAAAAGAAAAAGAAAAAGAAAAAGAAAAAGAAAAAGAAAAAAAGAAAAAGAAGAGCACTTTAAAGGGTACATTAGTTTACTTTTTTTCTCACTAGCTCTAGAACATAACTTTTCTGAGGCCAGGGATGTTTTTATCTTACCCATTGCCTTATCCTTGTTGTAAGTAAAATGATACCTAATTCATAATATATGTAAAGTAAACACTGTGAATGACACTAGAGTCCTTACCAAGATTAAACATTTAAAACAGAAGATCTGAAAACATCAGATCACAGTGATGTATGTGCACCCATGTTCATAGTGGCACAATTTGTAATAGCTAAATTGTGGAAGCAACCCAAGTGTCCATCCACTGAGGAATGGATTAAAAAATTGTGGTACTTTTACATAATAGAATATTACTCAGCCATAAAGAAAGATAAATGTGAGGCTTTTATAGGTAAATGGTCACAACTAGAGACCATACTGATAAGTGAAATAAATCAGACCTGCACGTGTAAGCAATGTATTGTCTCACTAGTGTAAGGACCTGAAAGAGTGAATAAAAACTAGGAGGTATAATAGTCATTGTGAAATGAAAGGAAAATGTTCAAAAGTAAGGGGTAACTGGTGTGTGGAAAACGAGAAGGGAAAGAAGGGGATATAATGTGTGTATGTATATACAGGATAGGTAACAGTTGTACTACTGTCTCCTATTGCTTTACTGAAAGGAACAGTTAATGATTACTGGTTTGATGACTATTGCATGTCTCTATTTGTTTTCCTGAGAAACCACTTTGAAGAAATCAATACATAATACAACAACCATGGTTAATTTCCTACCACTTCGTCTGTAACTCTGTACTGTTTGTGTTGTTCTTATGCTATTTTGTAAATAGATGTCTGTTTCTTAATATGTTTTCTTCTTTTACTTTTAAAATAAATTATAAAAATAAATAAAACAGGAAAGAAAATCTTCAGAGGGTTCTCTATGTCTGAAAGAGATTAAAGCAAAAGTGGAACATGAATAATCAAAAGGGCAAGAAATGGATAAAATATGGGAAAATTCATTTTTTCTTCACTTAGGCTAGCACTAGCTCTGGTTGAGTTCTCATGCGAGGTCCACTTCGAGGAGCTGGAAGCCTCTGTTTACCATCTTAAGAACACAAAATCACACACAGTACTGTACCTGAACCGAGGAGCAGAACCATGTTGCACCTTCACTCCTGCCTACACACATTTATCATGCTCTCCACGAGGCAGATTTGTCATGCAGCTGTGGAAGCTTAAGTGTTAGTTCCCTTCAGCTTTACAAGAGAAACCCTCGCATTGCACTCACCACATTTTTGCAAAGTTATGAAGTCACATTCTTTAATCAGAATAGATCAGAGTGCTTGCTTTTTCTACTCCAGCTCTTCATATCAGACTACAGTAGAATGGCTACAGACTGTGGGGGGGGGCAGCTAACATCGGTGGAGTTGCAGATACATTAGCTTGGATTTAGTGGGATATGTTTATGTGATCTCAGTCACTTTTCAGATAAATATTTCTAAGCATCCTTTTATAGCAATGGCTTTTGGGTAGACTCTAACAACTCACTACGGAAACTCACCTAGTGTCATGATGCAAGTTTGCAGATCTATAGTTTGTATTAAAATATAAATATTTCTGAGACCCTAGTAGAAGCGAAACAACATTAGAAATGAATGAAACAAGAGGTTAGTATGTTGGAAATTACTTCCAATCAATTGTAACTATGAACTTATTTTATTAATTAATTTATTATTTGTTGCTGGATATCAAACCCAGAATCTTACATGTGCTAGACACACACTCTACTGCTAACTTACAACTCTAGCCCCAGACCATTTAATGTTCATTGAGACCTAATCAGAATGAAGTTCTCTCCCATTGGGATAGATAGATAGATAGATAGATAGATAGATGATAGACGGATGGGTTCAGTAGTGTATTATTGTTTTTGTACTATACAATAAAATTATTTTGCATAGATTTGTACATAAGGGTGACAGAAATTATTCTAACATCTAGAAATAATAAATAGGCTCTTGGATTATTTAAAGATCTAATCCGTGAAGAAGAGTAAGCTATATATAAACATATTCAAAAAGTATGCAAATTCCTTTACTATATGGCAAGAGTATTATATTAACAAAAATAATATGAGGACTTGGGGGGTTATAGCTCAGTAGTATACGGTGTATTTAGCATGCATGAAAGGATCATTCAACTTCCAGCATATCCATCCATCTATCTATCTACCTATCTACCTACCTAATCTATCTACCTCAGTGTACCACTACAAGGAAGACACTGACAACAAATTATCTAATAGCAAATGCCTTAAATTTAAAGCACATTTAAGATTAGTTGCTGAATAGCAACAAAAACAAATTGGAAGTGCTCCGAAATTTTGTATTTCATAGATAAAAAAACTTGGTAGAAATTTCCTAAAATTAACTGTGATCTTCATTATTTATGTGATGATGCCAATGATGAGTTATAAAGCTCACAGATACTTTTCTATATTATTAACAAAACACAACTGGGTTCACACCTGTACTCCCACCACTTGGGAGACTGAGGCAAGAGAATTGCTGGGAGTTTAAGGCCAGCCAGAACTACATATTGATTTCAAGGTCATCCTGATCTACATAGGGAGATCCTGTCTCAAAACCAAACAGACAAAAAAAAAAAAAAAATAGCAAAGTTGGTCAATCATGACAGAAGAAAGATTGATTTCTATACTGTCCTGATAGGAAATATCACAAAATCTTTGCCCTATAGAGCGATAACCCAAGGATATAGAGCCAAAAACAGATGGAAAAAATATTCGGGACTGTCAGGAAAATTAAATTAACAGAAATAGAATAATGAGTTTTTGTTTGTTTTGGATTTTTATGATTATTGTGGTATTTTAAGTATTTTAAAATATGTAACATAGCAACTTCTTATCTCACTTTGGTAGAAGTAATCTTGCCTTTTTTCTTTTAAAAAGCCTCTAAAATAATATGTGTCAGATACTGTTATGGTTTAGGACAAAATGTCCCCCAAAGTCTCATGCGTTTGCAGATGGAGCCTGGTGGGAAGAGGCAGGTGGGTCACGAGGGCTGTGCCCTGCACGGGTGTGTTCTTCCTGCTGTCTCCCCGCTGCCCGCTCTGCTTCCTGGGGGCCAGGGGTTGGACAGGCCCCTCCCCCGAGCCCTTCCACTTTCCCGCCTGTGTACTGGACTGACTCACTGCAGCCACGAGCCACATCGACCCCTCCTCCTCTAAGCTGTGGGTGCTGGATGTTTTGCCCCAGCAGCACGAAAGCTGACTGATTCAGATGCCAAAACCAATAATTTATTAAGAGGAAAAATTCTTGGATCCAGCTCTGCTTCTTCTCATTCCAACTCTTGACTGGTTAAACCATTACTCAGATTTTCAAACACATGCCACACACAGTAAAGTACAAATAAAACTAAGTTTCTGAAATGGGTGAAATGAACTAGAATGGATTTATTCACACTCTCCATCTCTCCTTAACAGCACAGAGGCCTTCATTCTCCTTTGGTGGTAAACAGGGGATGCGGGCTGTGGATGGAAGGGACTTAAGAACAGGGTTCTGGGCGGGGAATGTAGCTTAGTGATAGAGTGTTTCCCTAGCATCTACAAGGCCCTGAGTTCAATCCCAAGTATCACCAAAAAAACAGATTTCTGGAATGCAGAGCCCTCCAGGGTTTATAAAGTTAAACAAGAAAAAGAATGAACATGGCTGCCTCTCTTTTTAGGTTGCAGTAACAAAATACCATAAATGAGGAGGCTGGAATGACTGCGATCAAGAGCGCAGCAGATCGGTGTCTCGTGAGAGCCACCCCTTGTTCATGATAGCGCCTCCTCTGGATCCTCAGGTGGTAGAGGAAGTGAGGGAAGTTGCCAGATGGCTTTTATAAAGGCAATAACCACACTCGGTAAGGGCAGAGCCTAGTTAGTCACTTCCCAATGGCCCCCTTCCCAATAGTATTGCTTCAGGGGTGAGGATTTCAACATATAAATTTGGGGGACAGACATATTCAGTCCACAGTACTCTTATTTAAAAGAAAGGGAAAACCAGTTCACTTTGGACTTGCAATACCTTGGGTGTAAAACCTGTCTTAGGTACTTTTCTTGTTGCTGAGATGGAACACCCCACACTCAAAGTTAAAGGAGGAAATGTTTGTCTATTGCAGTTTGTAGACATTTCAGTGCCTAGTGGCTGGCTCCAAGGCAGGGTGAATGGCAGAGGGCACTGCAGAGGAAAAGCAGTTCGGGTGGGAGAAGGCAGCTCCTTCTGCCCCTTGTGTCTTACCCACATACTACGGGCGGGTAGCTCTCACGCCCTTAACCCTACCCCCCCTGACCTAGCATTGCACTGTGAAGCAATTACACACTCTAGATCCAGCCAGCTCTGAAAAAGCCCCATCTCTGAGCACCTAAGGCTTGGGGTGGACATCTGGACACAAACACATAAAAATCCCTGTCACAATACTTAACAGCTTTTGACTATGAACTGTACAATCTTTGATTTATAAATCTGCAAAATTAGGCAGAATAGTGTCTTTTTAGAGGTTTTTCTGAAAATGAAACACCACTTCTAAAATTAAATGAAGCTATAAAAATAAAGTGACTGGGGCTATTTTAAAGAGTAAATGCGCTCAATAATAGATGTTCTATAAATGCATAAGCTTCCTTTTGAAATATATAGAGCAGGGGGGCTGGGGATATAGCTCAGTGGAATAAGCGCTTGCCTAGCAAGCGCAGGGTCCTGAGTTCGATCCCCAGTACCGCAAAAAAAAATATATATATATATAGAGAGAGAGAGAGAGAGCAGGAGATCAATTTATGCAAATGTAAGCTTATTCTGGTCATCGGTCCCAGTGATTTTTTTCTTACAATGCCAGTGAATCTACAAAGATTGTTTGGGTTGCATTTCATCTTTCTGCCTTTCCCTAAAGCTAACACCAAATAGGGCAGTGATAAGTATGTGCAGGTAACAGAAGGAGAAATAAAAGTATGTGGTGACACAGCAAGAGTTTTTTAATATACACAATTATCAAACACAAGGTAAACAATCAGGTATGAGTTCATCTCTTAGTTTGCAAAGATTGAAAAGGATGAGTGCCCATTTGTTGCTGGTCAGGAGGAAAGGGTCTAAGACAGGACAGTTGGAGTCCACCTTGGTGGATGATTTGTAGACCAATTTAAAAGCAGACCTAAACCTGTAAAAGAATTTACTATGTATTTAAAACCAAACATGCCCACAGTAAGACTTAGTAATTCCACTCCTGGTTTACATTTTTAAAACTAGGAACAACAGCAGACATGTACAAGAATATTCATGGTAACTTTAGGTATAATAGCCCAAATGTGTATCAGAATAACATGAATCAATAAATTATTCTACATTAAAAATAGAATACTACACTGAAAAGACTGAGCTTCTGGTATACACCACAGCTGGACTAATCTGACAGACTTTATGTGGAGTTAGAGAAATGAGAAAGAGAACACACAGCCTGTAGTTCCATTCATCCTAGGCTCAAGAACATAACGCAGATCCTGAACAGAAAAGGGAATGATGGAGCAACTGGGAGTAAAAATGTTTAATATGTTGATCTGGGTAGTGCTTATAAATGTATACTGTATAGCATATATATGTTGACTATAAGTACTTAATACTTATCCTCAAATTGGCTGTGTCCTTAAGATTCATTCATTTTTCTGTATATATGTTATACGTAAATTCAAAAGTTTGAAGGAAACAATACTCTTTGATTTAGTAATTATATTTTCAACTAAGGCCAATCAAAAAGGCTCACAAATAAGATGGGCTACTAGAGTACTATTTATATTGTGATAGCAAAAACCTGGGAGAAGTGTAAGGAGGTAGTTAAATGATGAAAAATCGAATACTGTATTGTCACTAAATAAGGTCAGATAAATAAAAAACATGGAAAGGTGGTCATAATGTTTAAAAGCATAGGTCAAACAAATGATATTTAAAATTTAGTACTGTATTTGGTTAAAATATTGTGTGTGTGTGTGTGTGTGTGTGTGTGTGTGTGTGTATCCATAAAATGCTACATATCATACAACCCAGGGACATATCATGCTTATGATAAGACAAATGGGATCATATGTGGTTTTGTTAAAAAAAAAAAAAAATATATATATATATATATATATGTGTGTGGTTTTGTTTTCTTTCTCTTGTTTTAAACCATGTCTGACACACATCAGCACTTCTCAGATGCTAGCGTGAGATGGGGGCTAACACACCAGGTCTACCAGCACTTATTTAACCATTCTTCTCTTCTTTTCATTTTGGGTCTCAGCAGAACAGACCATCACTTTTTTCTTTAAGGTCTGACTAAAACACTGCAGGAGAGGGAGTGACAACTGTCTTAATTCTTCAGCCAGTTGTCTGAAAGGTCTCACCTAAATCAGGGACATTCATTTTCAGAGCCAGGTCTCAGGACTGTCCTACGGATACATCAAATTCCAATTGCCATAGAAATCCACAGGGCACAATTGTATATGTCTCTCAGAGAAGCCTCAGGGCTCAGGCTCTGTGTTCCTGGTCACTGAGACCTAGGTAGAAGAAGGAAGTTAGGGGATGGTTGACTGGTTTTCATTATCAGATTTTCTTCCACAGATCACTATGAGGTCCATCACACCTTCGTGTTTTGGTTTCACTTTCCCCATTTTGTCTCCTCTTTCCTTGATGCCTGTTTTCTTTGTTTTTTGCTTCTGTTTGTACTCTTTCCTACCATGTCTGCAACCACAGCCACTTCTGTGCTCTCTTCTCACTGCACCAGCCCACCCCCGCCTCCTCGCCTCTCCTCCTTCCTTCCTTTTCCCTTCCTCTTCGTCTCTCTTGAGACAGGTCTAGTGGCCTGGTTGCCATCTGTTGCCTTTTTTTTTATGAGGTTGAGATCAGATGGCATCTAATCGATCGTCATGGTCTCCATGGTTACCGGGGTGACAGAGTACTTGGGAGAGACACATTCTCAAGCCTGGGGCTGTCAGACCATTCCTGAGAGGGAGGAAAGAAAATAAAACCTCTTCTATCATATTTACACATTTACATCTTTCTCAAATGCAACAAACCATAGTCTCTGCTTATGTTTTACATAGCTGCCTAGTGGCTTGAGGCCAGGGAACGCAGAGTGGCATTTTTTTCTATTTAAGGCACACACACACGCACACACACACACACACACACACACACACACACGTGCGCGCACGCACAGAAGTAAAGGTTTTTTTAAACCTTAGAACCCGTCTGCTCCATACACACAGACCATCACCTTTTTTCTTTCCCTTTTTAATAGCTGGGAATTAATTTAATCATTCTAATGAGTTGTTATTCTTATAAATCATGCCATAGTTCTAAAACTGACGGTTGACAACTGTTTGCTTCAGAAAAAGAAATAGCTTCCTCAAAATTACCAATACCTCACAATTTGTTTAGGATCAAGTGCAATGTTAATGTTAATTGTCCTTTGCTCAAGAATCACTTGTAACACAGGAAGCCATTTTCCCCATGAAGAACAGCCACATACACAATATAAACAAACTAAGCCTATTCTTAATGCAAGGGGTATTGTCCAGGCATGACGATATCTGTAAGGCTGTAAGGTCACAGGGCCAGCCAACTGGACAAGTACACACCCGGGCTTTATTATAGCCTATGATAGTGTTGGCAACCCAGGTCTGGTTGAAAGAGCCATGAGAAATACGTTGGCCCTGAAGCTACTTGATGAATAAAGTAAAGGCCACATTTTTGGAGTAACTCAGAGGGAAGAAAACAGTCACCATATCATTAAATAAAGTAAAAACTGAAGCAGCAATATTGCCCTTGCTTTCTTCTCCCACCTTTACTGCTAGGCACAGATTACTAGGAGCCATAGTGGGCTTTGCTTCCTTTTCTGGTATTATATTATGCTCCATGCCATTTATTAGAAATCATATTCCTTTTGCCTTTGGTGGAGAAAACCAAATTTAACAACTATGGCACACGCTCAGGCCTGCCTATCTGCAACTATTTGCATTTGAAGAAAAAAACTATGGCAACAAATAATGAGCTGGGTTCCCTCCTTCCATCCGTCCATCCCATCCTTCCTTCTGTCCAGCCTTCCGTCTGTCTTCCCTCCCTTGTCTCTGATTTCCCTCAGCCCTCCTGCCTCTCCTTCTGTACACGACTCAGTACGATTCAGACATATTCATCTGCAGTGCCTTTGGCTGCTGAGCAAATATCACACTGATATTTGAAATAGAAATGATGCCATCAATTGGAGGAGAGGCTTTAATATAAAGGGAAATAATTTATCATGGTCACAAATCCTCTTATTCTTCATGCCTCTGCACTTCTGTGGATGCTTACGTTTCCCTGCCTCTCTGCATTTCCTCTGATCCTCCTCCTCTTCCTAGCTGGTCAGCTCCATCACAGCATGGGCAGGGGAACCACTTTATCTAAGTTCTACCTCTCCAGAACAGTTTCCCTCAAACTGCTCATCACAAGGACCCTAACTCCTTGTGTTCTTTTGGTCTACACCTCTCATTCATGACACAGCCTCTAGTGGCCCATCTACCTTAGCTTATCCACTTGTCATGAGTGTCCCCGCCTCTCATTAAATTATAAGCTCCAGGAGGCAGAGGCTATGTCCCTGTCTTCTGAGCTCCCCCATGACTTTAGACACAGATAGCCCTCACTAAATGTTTGCTGAGGATAACAGCAGCCGTGACACCCGCAGGCGATGTGCAGACGGCTTTCCTTTTTTTGACGGGGCCGTATTTGGTTCTTAGCACTTCTTCCACAGTGGCACTGCAACTGCTTTTCTAAAAAATCATTATTAAAATTCTTTTATTAGTACATCTGCAATATGTGATGATTAAATTTATGGCAGGGAAGTTTGGACATGCTCACAACACATCTTAATTGTTTTTCTCCTCCCCTTCCCCTCCCCTCCCCCCTGCTCCCTCCAACTCCCAGAGTTCTTCGACTTTGTGTCAGCTCGCCTTCCTCATCCGCTACACTCTTACACACAAGCATGCTTCCGGAGAAGGTGGGTTCCACCTCGGAATGAAATGAGTCGTTCGCTCCCATCAGGACAACTGCCACAGCATGGTGTCAACTTGCGACTGCCTTCCACAAATTGAGTTTGTCAGTGTTCAGCCACACAGCTGAGTGAAATGTTGTGTGATGCAGGCTGTCTCCTGGGAGAGAGGAACTGGCATAAACCACATCCTAATGGGATCCAGAAACAAAGAAGCGTGAATGAAGTGTTAATTGCATTCATAAAGACATTAACAAAGGAATTAAAATGGCAGAAGCTTCCGTTCCCTGCTCAGAATTCACAAGAAGAGAATGTTTTAACAATAATTATCAAAGTTTATTGCTTGCCCACTGCTGAGATAACACTCAATAAATATTAACTTTTCAAAGAGCAAACATTTTGTATTCCTCATCTTGAGTATATTAGCTCTGCTTTTCTTCTTACTTTTGTATGATTTAAGTTTGCAAAGAACCAAGAGGCATTTTCAGTGCTGCTTCATTAACTGTAAGGATGTTGGTTAACAGTTTGAACCTAATCAATCCTACAGTTCTTATTAGGCAAAACGCTCATTATCTAGGAGGGGTTTTTTTGAAGTAAAATTACAAGCCAGGGTCTTCTTTCACAGTTCCTCTTGAATATTCCCGAGATAATGTACAATGTGGGCAACCTGGGGCTCCCTTCCCCACCCTTTGGCAGGGCCCCCAGCTGCTGACAGCATCACTAAGCTGGCGAAAGGTCAGGAGGCTGCATCTGACTGAGGATACATCACTAGATGAATATTGCGCCTGTTTAATGAAGTCAAGCCCGCGGTTTAGGGGCCTTTTATGGTTCTTCTTGTTGCAGTCAATTTCACCTTCAGAGACCACACCACTAATCCCAGCCAATCATTTTGTGTCACTGTGCAACTGGTGACAAAGGGATGAGATGAAGGTAAATGAATCTCATCTAAAAGCCAGTGACTGGAAATTGCTGCGCCTACAACAGAAATGGAACTAAATTCTGTGTTCACTCAATATGTCCTGCAATGTGTACACCCTCTGTGAGATACACAGAGCAACTATTCCTACCAGCCCTACACATAAGAAAACGAAAACTCAGCGCCATGGGGGAAAGTGTCAGGATCAGAACTCAGGTGCTTCTGATTGTCTGACTGCTCTTTCTGCCACAAGAGCCTATCTCTCTTAGGATCTCATTTGATTCTCATAAGAACCCTGTGAAGGAAGACAGGCTGTATAAATAAACAGCTCAGTTTTTCCTGGAGGCATATTCACACAACCAGAGGAGCAGGTACTCTCTGGTCCACCCCGAGCATTTGCCAGAACCTTCTGCTTACCTAAAAAATCGTATTTTTCAGTCTTGTGTAAATCAGTAATATTCATGATGTGGCATCAACCTGATGGTGACAGATTTAAAAGCGACATAACTCCAGTGAGTCATGTGTGTCGGGCTGATCAGCACAGACTCACTCAGCAAAGGGAAACAGCAGTCCGCAGCGTCTCAGGAGGGTTCATTCCCTGTTGCTTCTAACTCTGTTGCAGACGTTGATGGCATTTCCTCCCAGACACAGCCTCTATGCTACATCTGGAGGTATCACAAAAGCAACAATAAAATTTCTGGGTTATATGCTCTTTTTGTATTAGTTGGGCATGTCTCATGTATATTACCATACACTCAAGATTTTTTATTTCTTACTAGGACATATTATTTACAATAGTAGACTATAATTTTCAATTAATAGTAAGTTTGACTACAGTATAGGTATGCCATTAAGTTGCTTGGTAGTCTCTTCAAAATACAATTCTAAAGGGTATTAATAGTAATATTTATATTTACTTTATATTTTCATAATTTTCTATCATGATTAGAGGCTCCTTTATGTTGATCCTAGTACTAAATACTAGTAAACTTTAATCTTACTTGTATCTGTGGCATGCAAAGATGTAAAATAAATGGAAAAAAGTCAAAGTAAGTAGGTGGTGACTTACATATTCAGTTTAGGCAGATAAAGTTAAAGCATTATTTTTGTATCAGTAGCAAAGCAGATGCACATTTGTCCTGATTTCTTTTACCTACATGTATTATTTCCCCTCGCCTAAGTGTGCTGCCTGAGGACAGGGAGAAGTATGACACTGTGATTATCTCCTTACATTCAAATCACCTAAAAATCATCTGGTAAAACATCTAGTATTAAAATTCTTTTCTTTCCTTTTTTATTTTAAAGATAAAACAACAAAAGCATATTAACAAACACACACATACATTTAGAAAATAACACAAAAACAATACAAGCAATACAGAATTTCAGACAAGGTGATAGGAAATTAACAATGGTTGTTATATTGCAGACTGGAAAGAACAACTGGGATGAGGGAAAGAGAAAAGAAAGAAGGGGAAAATATGTGTACCCGTACCCCAGGACAGCTAACATAGTTGTGTTACTGATTGTATTGCTCTATTGAAAAGAACAGTTAATGTGTAAGTGTTTGATCAATCTTACATGTCTATATTTGTTTATCTGAGTATCCAATTTGAAGATAAAATTGCTGTATTTTCATCACTGATATTTGGGTATTAAAGTGACATGGCCTGAGATGCTGTCTGTATACTGGGAACCAAAAGTTTCAGACTTGTATTTGCTCCTTTCATATCAAAATTACGAGAATTAGTTCATGTTCCTAAATGAAAATAGTGTCATTATCATAGGGTGATCATTTCCACTCATGGATTTGCAAATACATAAAGTTATTTGCTACCACTATGATAGCTGCTAGCCATATGTGGCTATTTAAATTAAAAATAAGTAAAATGAAAACTTCAGTTCCAAATTTTAAGTGCGCAATAGCCCCAAATGGGTAGTACCTACTATACTGGACACTGTGGGTCTATAAAACACTCTCGTCACTAGGGAAGGTACTACACTGTCGTGTTGCTAGAGACTGGAAGTCACACATGCCACAGAAATACATCCTGCATCCAATCACATAGCTGTTTGTAAAACACCACATATGGTTCTGTGGAAAGCCACAGTGAGGCCAGCCCACTAGGGTGTGGATACACAGGGGCAGCCAGAGCCTTCTTTCTCAGAGTGCAAACTGGCCCTGTGTGCCACGGAGGAGGACGAGCCAGGTCTCTGGAGAAAGGGCAGGTGCAGATAAGCCATTTCCATTTTCCACTCCTGCAGCTCCCACAACCCGGAGTCCAGACCTGCGCCAAGACGCGCTTGTACAGAAGCCCAAACTGAAGCACGCTTTGGATTAATTTTCTGGCCGTTATTCCTTTGCAAAAATCTATCTTGTGCCTTTGATTAAGGGCTTTCATTCTCTTTGCCATGAATTTCAATGAATCTGAACTGAGCAGTGTTTTCTATTGGCCATGACATTTAGCACAGGCGCTGACCAAAAGAAATAAGGTTCAGACAGGGAAAGACTGTAACAAGACCAAAATACATAGCAGAGAGCTCCTGGGCTGAACACCTTTAAGCCAAGGCCATCGGTTCATCATCACCGACATTCAGCAAGTGAAAGTGTCCGTAGACTGAAGAAAGGTCTCTCCCAAAGAGGAAAAGTTAGGATGAGAGCTTCCTCCAACCAGTAGCCACTTTACACTTGTGAAAGGAAAGCCATAAATCACCAACCTACCCTGTTCTCCAATGCGTCACACTAGGACTACCTTTCTTATTAAGGAAGAGATGGAGGCAAGTGGTCTCAACGATTTGCAGCAAGCTCATGAGGTGAGCAAGTCTCCTTGCTTTACCACATAACTTTTCAAAGTGAGCTTATTAGTCCCAAGTTTTATCTTCTTGGTAGACTAAGTCTCTTGAAACTACTAAATGCAGACTCCACCACAACTGCACATACACTTCAGGAAAAGGAAAACCTGTATTGCTATCTGAATACTAAATTTATTGAGACACCTTAAGATTAATGCAAGTTACCTTTGACCTTTACAATTACAAGAGGTCCTCAAAGTGGTGGCCATTAGTTTTCAGACATTATTTTTCTTTTCCTGAGGTGTGTATACAGTTTTTTGGCCAACTCTGTATATATATAGTACTTGCATCCCACCAGTACCTGGTACAGTGCTAAGTGCTCAGCACTTTGGGTCATCCCCATTAAAAAACACTAAATAAGCTAATGAATACACAAGGAAAATCTAAGTAACAGAATTTCTAGCCTGAATTATAATCACTTTCACCAGACAGCTATGGAAAAGAAGGGAGGTGGAAAGACAATATTTGAGAAAAAAACACAGATTATAAACTGATTGAAAAGAGTATTATTTCAAAGATTCCTTTGAATCTTCATAGGGATATAATGGGTATGAAAACATTTTTAAGCCACCTGTATGTTGCACTTAATGAAGTTCAGATGTATCTGACTTACTCCCTTTCTACTGAATATCCATTCTGACATTCTTCTGAAGTAGTGAACTCAAAGTTCTGTATACATTTGTATTACAATGTTTTGTATTAAATAACCAAATGGGGCAATGATGGAGTTAACTGAAATTAAAATGGTTAACGACACGGAATCCATGCCCACATACATTTTCACAAGCTGAATGAAAATGAATCTTGAAGCTGTGCGTGGTAGTGCATACCCGTAATCCTAGTACTCAGGAGGCTGAGGCAGGAGGGTTGCAGTAAGTTCCAGGCCAGCCTGGGCTACAGAGTGAGAGCTTGTCTGAAAAAACAAAACAAAAACAAAAACTTAAAACTAAAGTGACCACAGAAAAACCTATGATCCATTCTCATACTTGGAAAAATCCCTGGTAAATCAGGATCCAACCCACTCTTTGGCATTTCTAAGAAAAGAGAACTATAGAGATACGTTAAACGTCATAAAGAGAAATATATATGTAAGCTTTCTGGGATTCTGACAGCGCAAGTTTTGTATGTAACTTTCTAGATCATGTATCTTTAAATCACCACGACTCCTTTTTGTTCCTGTTCCAACTATTTCCTGGTGTCTGTCTGGCTGAAATGGTTTGAATTAGAGCTGGAAAAGGGCGATACAGAACTCATACACGGTGCTTGCCAGCATGGGAATTGGTTTTCAACACTGCTGTTTTTCATCCAAAAAAAATTTTTCCCCTTCTTGCCCTTGAGTGAGAAGAGATTATTCTCAGACAGCCATTTAGCTGATTTTTAATGTCAAAGAAACTTCATTTGCAAACTCGTTAGAAACCCTTTAGTAAAAGCAGCCTAGTAAAACAGATGATTAATATTGGTAAGCTCCTCATTTGCATATTAATTAGTCTCCATACTCAACTAATTAAAACTGCATTGCTTATTTTAGGAGTTTCTCCTAGACTGTGTCTTCTTTGTATGTATAATCATGTATTTTTAACCGAAATAATGGTGAGTGATTATATCGGTACTTTTCTTAATGTACTAATCTTTCCATCTGTGACACATGGGACCCCTCAAAGTCCTACCACCATCTCTAAACAGCCACGTTATTGGCCCAGATCACCTTTATCTTGGTTATTTGTGGGCTCTTTCAGGTTTGCATGGTGAAGAAACAGTTGCATGAACCAGTGACTGGTAATGAATAAGGAAATGTAAGATAGCACCAAGTCAGTGCTGGGCACAGCTCAGTGATAGGGTGCTCATCTAGGATGGATGAGACCTTGGGTGTGATCCCCAGCAATCCCCCCAAAGTGCCAATCTATATTGGATTTGAACATTGGCTTCCTTTGAGCCTTGCTTTATAAATATATTTTCCATATATATATATATAATTATGATATATAAAATATCATATCATAATAATATATAACACACAACATAGTATAATATATCATATACAATATACCATATAGTAATTTAATCTATAAATATATATCTATATGATATATAAAATATATAAATATGTTATATAAAAATAGATATATTATTTATATGTATACATAATTCTATTTTGGTGCAGGGCATTGAATCCTGACCTCATGACCAGTATTTTGTCCACACTGAATCTTAGCTACTCTAATAATTTGTTCTACTTTTTCATTTTAGTAAAGAACTATTGAGTAGGAAAATAGGCTAATTGGTTTCAGCAAATTATGCCATCAGAAAGTCTAGCTATTCAGACGATAAGAATCCAGCTATTGCAAGCATGGTGTTGCACACCTGTGATTTCAGCACTTGGGAGGCCGAGGTAGGAGGATTGGAAGTGCAAGGCCAGCCTGGGCAACATAGCAAGATCCTGGGGTTGTATCAAAAAACAAACAACAACAACAAAAGAAAAAAAAAAACCTTAGCTGTTATTAATGAGATTGTATTTCCATTATAGGCAATATAAAATCAACAAAGTAAACAAAACCCCAAAACACTTAGGGAAATAAACACTCACTGAGTAGAGTTCTCAAGTAAAGTTCTGGAAAAATTCTATTTGTGCTAATGATTGAGTGACATTGGCCAAATTTTTAAATTTTTCATCTATGCAGCCACAAGTAAATATGCATCAAGTACCTGCATCAGGCATTTTCCTGTGACACCTTCTCCTCAAACTGAGTTTGGTGGCACGGCTAGATTCTTCTTCCATACATAGCATCCAGGGCTTACCCTTCTCAATGGCTATAAAGGGGGGTACAGGGAAAAAGCACATAGGCCCTAGAATATATGGTTACAGATTAAGAAAGAACCTATAGAGCAAAAGCATATAGGCCTTGGAATATATGTTTAAAATTAGGGAAGCATGCTAGGTTTGGCCCTGGTCCTTCCCTTGCCTGACAAATTGCTTAAATTAACCTTGAAAATGTCATGTAGGGGACATCCTTTATACCCAACTGTTTTTCTATCTATATTTTCTTGCAATAAAAGCCATAGAATTCTTGGTTTGTGCTCCCTCCTGTGAGACTCCCTCTCATTGGTTGCTCTTTTCAGGACAGTCCCTCTGGGCCTCTAGGTGTTCGGACTAGGCCACCTAGTCAAGTAATCTTTTCCTCCACCCTGCCACAGTCACACAACCCGACATCGTAGTACTATAATCACGCCTTTACTCATTCATGCTCCTTACTGGCTGGGGCTCTGTCTCCTTCAGCATTATATACAGGGCTTAGCACATTACCCATGATACAGTGGGTGCTTCAGGAGGTAATTTATTTGATGAGTAAATGAATAAACAACTTAAAACAAGGATAAACAATAACTAAGGCATGTGCTTCAATTACCCATTACTGCAGAACAAAAAGTCCCAAAACTTATAGATTAAAAACAATAAATTACTACTTTTCATGATCTGTGAGTTGTCTGTATAACCTTTTTTGGTTTTTCACCTGGGTTCACACAAGGTGGTGTGCTCACTTGGGTGTCTCTGTAGGAGTGTTCCAATGTGCAAAGCCTTTTTTGAATTTGTTCCAAGTTTGCTGACACGTCAAAGCAAATCTTCTGCCTAAGCCCAAAATCAGTGTGGAGGCAGACTACACAAGAGCACAGCTATCTGGGAGATCCTAAATGCAGTCAGCCACCATTTGTCTTGACCTTAACGGAGTTCCAGACCATTCAACTCAAGGTGAGAGAACAAAGACGTATGCACACTGTCTAGAAGATAGGCGTAGGTGGCATTAGAGTCCGATCATAACTCGAACCTTTTCCTTTTTATTAACTGCTGTGTGATTTTGGGTAAACTATTTAACCTTCAAAAATACCAGCTTTAAAATTTAAAAAGTAGTGACAGCAAGCCCTTTTATCTTCTCCCTGGGTGTAGCATTTCTCATCCTGGTCCTCTCAGGATTGCTGTGATGATGTGAAACCGCTTTGTATTTGTTCTAAATATAATTTTCAGTGTTATATAAACCTATGAGTTTAAAATGTAATTTGGGGAAAAAGTATGTTCATTTAAAAACCAGAATCCATCTTAAAAGTGAACTAGATGCTAGCTAGAATTAATAGGGAAAGATTGTAAACCCAAATAATGAATTATTAAGTACTTAACAGGCAAACGTAGCACCTATATGCACAGAGGCTCTCTTTTTTGAGGAAGTAAAAACTAATTGCAAAGCAGAGTTACTGAGCAGTCGCATTGGGAAGTGTGGGGTGCACGTAGGAGCTGTGGTCTTCCATTTGTTGAGTTGCATTAAAAGAAAAGGACGAGATCTATGAAGGAAAGAATTTAAAAGTGCTTGAGGAATCTATTCAATAGCGAAGCGTGGAGAAAGCTAGGTGATCATGAGAGCCAGGGAACAGCGGTGAGATGAGGGATGTCTAACCTGGGTTGCAGGAGCTCTGTGAGGCCTGAGACTGTCAGTCCTTTCAAACACAAACAGTAGGTGCTCAAAAGCAATAGCAATAACCAACGAACAAATCAATGGATGGATGATTTCCCCAAAAATTTGAGAGAAGGTTTTTGTTATTTGTAAATATTATTGCAAATAGAGCCTATTATAGTACGAATGCTCCCCCCATTTAGATGTTGAAACCCTCATCATGTGTAATGGTATTTGTAGATGAGGTCCTTGGGAGATAGTTGGGGATAGATGAGGTCATGAAGGTAAGGCCCTGGTCAGATAGAATTACTACAGTGCCATTAAAAAGATACTAGAGCCTCTCTCCCTCTCCCTCTCTCTCTCCCTCTCTCTCTCTTTCTCTTTCTCTCTCTCTCCGTCTCTCTCTGTCATGTGTAGGCTGGGGAAATCCCACATGAGTACTCAGCTAGAAGGGAGCTGTCTGGAGTCAAGAAGAGAGCCTTCATGAGGACCAGAATGAGCCAGCACCTTGATCTTCAACATCCAAGTCTCCTGCACTGTGAGATAATACACTTGATCTTAGCCAAAAGGCCGAGAAGCGATGCTGTGAGATAATAAATTGTAGTTGCTTAAACCACCCAATCTGTGGTACTTTGTTGTAGCAGCCAGAGCAGACTAAGACAGTGCTTCTGCCTTATAGTGCTTAAAATCTTGCTCCATTTGCATACATACCTCATTATATAATAGTACATAGATTATACATTTGTATAAATTTATACATAAATAATGATCATTTTAATTCTTAAAACTAAACTTGTGCTATGGGTGTAGCTCAATGGTAGAACATATATTTACTCAAGTGTGAAGCCCTGGATTTAAGCCCCAGGGCCAAAATAAAATAAAATATAAAGTTATTTTAATACACAACAACTTACTAATTGGTTGGACATCCTACTGCTTTTTATGTGCCACTGAGCTACATCCCCAGTCTGAGAACCACATCCACTATGATAGTCAAATCATGGAGCCACTTTCAAGGTCCCTTGGTTATGTTTTAGCCAGCATGTAAGCAACACACTGAGGGAGAAAATCAGGTTTCTGTACCCTGAGTAAGGCGCAAATTTACACCAAGAGATCCCCTTCTCTCTTCTCTCTTTCTTCTTTGGGACACACGGTGGATAGAAAAGTTCGTTGGGTGGGGGGTGCTAAGGGCACCCTGCAGCTCCTTTAACAAGGGCTCTCAGAAGAGGCTCCAAGCCCCGGGGACCTTTTCCCTGAGGCGGAGAGTTCCTGGGACCAGGTCCTTGCTGGGTTGCAGAGCTGGGCTTGACTGTCCCAGTGAATGCAAATCATGTAGAGAAGCTAGCGAGCCTAGGTTGGGAGAATGCTCACCCCGTACTTGGTAACAGCCCTTCCCGTAGGTGTACACAGGCAAGAGCTGACTGATCTAAAAGCCCGTCCTAAAGGTGAATGTCTCCCTGGGAGCAGGAGTCTGGAGACCAGGGTGAGCTCTAATCTCCATTTCTTATGAATTACCCTTAGAAAGTGGTTTAATCCTTATGAGACTTCTTTTTCTGTAAATGGGGCTAATCATTGCTACCTACCTCCTGCCTCAGTGAAGTGACCTCAAACATAAGTAAGGCATATTTGGATACATGAAAACCTTGTGTAAAACGTACTTCGTACTGGCAATTGGCAAACTCTGGCCCACAGACCAAATCCAAACCACTGTCTTTGTAAGGACTATAAAATGGTTTTTACACTTTTAAATGGTTAAAAAGAAGAACATGAGATGTAAAAAATTGTAGGATTCAAGTTTCAGTGTCCAAATCAGTGTGTGTGACTGTTGGTTTCTTTACATATTATTGCTACTTCCAAGTACCCAACTCGTTCTTTTACTGACCTGCAGATCCCACTGTGGTACAGTACTCCCCAGGGTACCAGCAGCCCCAGCTCCTGCCCTGAGGAGGGAAGGCAGCAGCTCGTCCTCCTGCAGTGGTCCTGCGCTCAGGGCTCAGAGTGGTTTTCCCTACACACGACGCTTTAGTTCCCCTCAGTAGCAGAGAACCAACGGAGAAATCTCAGCATCAGACCGTGGTGTCTCACATAGGCCTGGTTCTGATCGAGTAGCTTACTCCTCCCAGAAAGAAAGACTTTCAGGAGTGACTCCCCATGCAGAAGCTGCTGGTCTTGTTGAACAGTAATGACAATTGGACATTTACAGGCTGAGCTCCAGAGCCTGTGCTCACAGCTCCAGTACATGCTGCCTGTGATGGAAGAGTAGAACAGCCCATCCAAGGCTCAGGGATGGAACTGCACTAGAAACAAAGGCAAGGGAGGTTACACTGTGGTCCCAGTGGCCGATATACGGTACCATTTCTACTATAATAGCAGGAACATAATGGTCTGCGAAGCAAAGGGTGGGAGTGGAGTTATACCTCACTCTCATGGAAACTTTCATATCCTCTGTAACTCAGGACTCTGCTCATACAGAGGTTTTAGGGTCTGAGGAGGAATAGTCTGGGGAATGAAGTCATGTTTCCACTGACGTAGAAGCGGACGTTGTTAGCTGGCCATTTCAGGCTCCTCGTGATGATGTGAACACGCAAAAGGACGAGCTCTGGTATAGGTCAGGTAGCTTGAGCTCAACTCCTTAACTGCAATACGTCAGTGAGGGCACACATGGCTTTAAGTGACAACTGCAGCACTCTACTTAAAAGGGACCTAAATGGTAACGACCACTGTGGGACTGTGGGAGGAGGGCAGTGCAGAGACACATTTAGTAACTTCATCTGTCACCCAAGCACCAAACTCTTTGCAACCTCCTCAGTCCTTAGCTGCTTTCGGTGTCTCTTCTCATTATGCCAAAATGGCAGCCACAGAGCCCAGTGTGAGTCAGTGAAGTGAACCAGGAGCAACGGAGGATCTATTTCTAAGGCCAGCTCCAGCAGTTTCCAGGGCAGCAGTTCCTCTTGGCACCATCAAGCACCCAGTGCCAGAACTGGTGTTGGTACCAGTGGTGATACTGGCCAAGACAAGCACTACCCAAGTGGGCAGAAGAAGTCTTCTCACCTGTAATCTCACTGGTATTATTTTGGCTAGGGCTCTCATCTCTTCTCTTCCATTTATTCTGGGTCACTTTCCGACCCTGATTCTACAGTCTTTCCAGGGAGCTGATGAACTATCCAGTTTACTGTACTTTTTTCCCACTGCTTATACCAGCAAGAATTGATTTCCGTTGTTTGTAGTAAAGAAATCTGACCGATAATATGGCTGCTGAAGTGAAAATGAGGTTTTTCTGTTTTGGGTGATGGTGTTCTTTTTGGTGTTTGCAGTGGGTTTCAAAAGGTGGCCAGACAGACAGGTATGATGGCATACACTTGTAATCACAGTTATTCAGAGGAGAATCACAAATTTAACACTAGCCTGAGCATCTTAGAGAGACTATGTCTCAAAATAAAAAAGAAAGAAAATGGGCTGGCAGTGTAGTTTAGTGGTAAAGCCCTTGTTTGGTGCACATGAGGTCCTGGATTCTACCTCTAGTGCTGCCAAGAAAAAAAAAAGCAGAGAGCAAATGTTCCTTACTAGGATGAAGACCATTTTTACAGTCTCTTTTAATTTTAATTTTTAATTTTTAAAATTTTAATGTCTTCCTCTTAGCGAAATAAAGACCACCCAAGTCCTAAAACGTGTCCTGCGAAAGGAGCATAGCTGTTCACAAATACCGCTTAATGAGTATGTAATACAAGCCAGGTACTAGGAAAATAATTTTGGCATGGATTTAATGCACCCTGGGTTATTTATATTGTAAACATAAGGAAGCTAATGTGAAGATTGGTCATGTGATGCAAATAGCAAATGACCCAGTGCTACCTGATTACAAAGGCCTGGGGTCCTCCCCAAATAACAGGTTCATGTTTTCATGTAGTTGTGTTATCAGGAATTAAGGCACTAGATTGTGCTTTACACTGTTTATACTGTTTCCCTTGGTTGAAGTTGATATCAAAGGCATTATCTTGGAGTCCAGCCAGAAGATTCTGTTATCGAAGGACCATAAAAACATTGCTCATTTTTAATGTAGAGTAAGTTCAGCAACACAAGTTCCTGCTAAAGTGTAGCTCCAGGCAATGAACTCATATTCACTGAGCTAAACCTGCACTGGGCTCCTGCCCTCCTCCCTGGGAGAAACTCCCGACTCCGTCAGCCCCAGTACCCGAGGCACATGTACTTTTTGCCACAGTTAACAAGCAATGGATAACTTGCCCGAATGCCATCATTTATGCACATTTGTGGCTTATGTGACCCACATTAGAAAGATGGGGCAGTCAGACAGATCTTATCCAAACTGAAATTTGGGAAACTGAGAAATGGAGGAAATTATCAGTAAAGCTGAAGATCAAGGGAAGCTCTGCGGTCAAAGTGATTAAAAAATCTCATGAAAGCTGCTGTTATGAAGTACAGTTTATGGTCTGTGAATACAGCACTGGGAACGCCCATTGGTGGAGAAAAGAGAGTG